>JAJOOS010003648.1:0-64208 GCA_029582725.1 Solanum chiquidenum | reverse complement strand
CTAGGAGATATGACCCTCCAAATTAGACCCTCGAAAAAGGCTTCACTTGGAAATTTTGGATTTTGATACGGTTGCTCTAAAATTTGGGTTAGACCCATTTCCCACTCAATTTGACCCCCTAAACAAGAATATGAAGTCGGATTTTCGAAAAACAAAACAGATTTTTTTTATACAGCTAAACAAGTTTCCGGTAACTTCCGAAGCACATTTTTAAGAACTTTTTGGGTCATTTCAGTTACCGTACTTACCAATATTACCAATTCGTACTTACAATAACAACAATAACAACATATTCAATATAATCTCATAATGTGCAGTCTAGGGAGGGTAGCATTTCTGCATATCTTATTTACTTCATAAGTATCCGAGGTAGAGAAATTATTTCTAATGGACTCTCGGATCAAGAAAAAAATAGTTCAACACAGTCCAGAATCTTCAAGATGGGGTAATGGTAATTCGTGGGAATAAAATAGTTCTTGTTTAGGATGCGTGGTTTTCATTTGGCATGCTTGATAGCTTGCATGGTTTATGATAGGCTTGGTATCCTTGGGCCACTACCACCCAGTTGATCATGTTGATATGCTACTAGTAGGCTTGGTTTCCCTTAGGATGTGGTGTTTGGTTAGGATTTGCGATGGTAGAGCATTTTTTGGGCTCATGGTGTCGGTGTTTCATAAATTCCTTTAATTAGAGTAGGTTGTTAGAGCGGGGCACAGTTCTACCGTGCCGTTCGCAAGATGAGCGTCCTTTGGATTAGTGTGGTTAGATTTAGAAGGTTGTGTTTTAGATGGGTTTGTTAATTTTAAGGGTTAGAAATAAAGTTGGGGGGTTTTCCCTAGGCTTTGTTCCTTGTCAGGGTAGTTTTCATTCGTCGATGTTCAGAAAAATCCTATTTTCCTTCTAAGGTTAATGTTTTGTGGGCTTTTAGGAAATTTCAATTGGTGCCGGAGATATTCAGGATAACTAAGGACTGGTAGAACACTTTTGGTGGTTAGAAGATAGATGATGTGAAGCATAAGGTGAGTTTTTGATTTGGGGAGTTGGGTTGCATCTGACATGGTCCTGCGTTTGCTCAATTTTGTTGTTTTGGCGTGGTGATTTTCTATTCACAAGAATCTGGTGCTTTCAGGGATGTTCGGTTCAGTTGGGTGAGAGTTGGAATCCAAAGTGGATTTGGAGGAGTTTTTGAAGTTTTGAAGTAAATTTGAGAATTTTCGTCTTACCTTGAGTTTTGTGATGGCATTGTTCGATCCGAGAGGATGTCTAAGGGTCTGGCGGAGCATGTGGACTCAATATCCTCGTGTTTCATGCATTTAGTCTGTGTCTATCCTTCTACTTTTGCAAATGAAAGTACTTTTAGTAGTGGATGTTGTAATGATCCTCCTGGTCATTTTCATTATTTTCTGATCTTTTCAATAGTTCCGTCGTCGGTGTTTAGATTTTGTGCCAGATTTCATATCTTGGAGCCTTTAAAACTTAAACGGTTGACTTAAGTCAAAAGTTAGGGAAGACGGCCTAAGAATGTTATTCTGACGATTTCATCAGCTCCTGAGGGGTCATTTTAGGCTAGGGCATTGTTGGTTTGGGCCCCGAGACTTCAGATATGAGTTTGTGTCGTTTGGCATTTTAAATGTGAAGTTTAAGCCAAGGGTTGACTTTGATCAACATTCTTGGTAAACGTGCTCAGATGAGAATTCCATCACTGCGATTAGCTCTGAAATGTCGACTTTTGTCTAGAACGACCATTAATATGTATTCATGTATGAATAAATGTTCAGATAAGACAAGAGTAAGTATAATTAATTAATAATTTCTAGACAATCTTTGAAGTTGTTTATTGGTTATTAACTATGAATGACTTTTATAACTAGCCCCATTAATGATATTAATTAAAACAACATCTTAGAACTTTAAATATTTTCCAATAGATGTATCTCAATTTTGAATGAGTGTGTGTTTGTGGAGGAAAGTAAAATTTCGTTTCGTTGATCAAAACAATTTGGAGAATATTTTTTAAAGAAGAAATTATGTTTTTTTTTAAATGACAAAAATAATTTCACTAAATCGAATATTTGTGTTTATCAAACTTAATTATCTGATACGTAATTAACAAACTTTCATTTCATTAAACACCATACGAATATTGACAAATTAAATTTCTTCACATTGATAAAATATTCATTGAGAAGTAAACCATTGATTTCACAATTTTTGCAACATAACAACATAGATTATATAGATAAACTAATAACAAAGACATAACGCCCCTGTAA
Source organism: Solanum chiquidenum (assembly GCA_029582725.1). Taxonomy (NCBI): domain Eukaryota; kingdom Viridiplantae; phylum Streptophyta; class Magnoliopsida; order Solanales; family Solanaceae; genus Solanum; species Solanum chiquidenum. The sequence goes on along the minus strand of JAJOOS010003648.1, from coordinate 61,935 downwards.
TTTGTTAAAAACGGAATTTATACCTTTAATAGTTATAAAATTGTTATTCTAGACCGATTTCCCCCCTCTTTTGGAGGGTAGTATTGTACATAAATGCGAAGATCATCCAAGACACTAAATTCATCCAACAAAAATCTATAAGTATCAATAACAGGAACACCCAATTTATGTAAAAACATCACTTCTCTACCCTCTAAAATTTTCATCAAGTCCCTTAAAACAATATATCTTCTTTGATTTTTTCCTCAACTCCATTTGATGAATTTGAATTCTCAGCAACATCCATCAATGGTTTTTGTTTAAATTCATCATTCAAACAAGATTCTTGATAAGATATTTCAAAAATTTGACCTTCTTTTTCATTTTTGGCCATAACTAGTTCTTCAAATTCAAGCTTCTTAGACTTGTAACATATAGAAACTTCATCAGCGGTATTGAAAGTACCTGATCAAATTATTTTATTTTAAAATGGGTGTTTGATTTCAGCACAAAATTTCTCATTTTTTTCTCTTTCGAACTCCAATAAGATACTATCTGACACAAGAATTTATTGATGTTCGTTTGTATGATTTCATGATCAATGATATTAGTGAAAAAAGACTATTTATGTAAAAATAAACTAAAAAAGAAAATTAAAATGTGAAGAAATGGAAGCTAAATTGTGAATATAGATAAGACAATTTTCCTATTCATTTTAGGAAAAAGATCTAATGAAATTCGTTAAATTCTCTGAGTAAATATTTTTGGTCCACTATTTTACTGTCTATATATGAAATTTATTAATGTCCTAATTTGACAATGAATATTAAGATCTCCCTCTTTGGTAGAATTATTAAATTTAGCCTAAATATCAAATATCACACATTAATTATATCGTGTGAAAATGGTATTATACAACCATAATATGTATAGTGTAATTGGGAATAAATTTTTATAATAGGTATATATAATTAGACCCTAATTTATTTATTTTCCACTTTGTATTTGATAATAGTTTTGGGATCTCAATTATTCTGTACTAGCATTGTGTCTCATTATATATACTAGTTTAAGTCTTTGATTGAAACAGCTTAATATAAGTCGTCCACATTTACAAATTTTTCAATATTTTTTTAGTGGAACAAATTACTATAACTCTTCCACGTTTACGATTTATTCATCAAATAGTAATAGTCAAATTCAGAGTTCTATAGTTTCATTAATAATATTAATTTAATAAAATATATCTAATTAATTATTTTTTTTAAATTGTTTTAGATAATATGAGTCAAATAATATGAAATTAAATGACTACGAAATTATATTTTTGGAGAATCTTTCAAGCTTTTATTGGTTATTAACTACTCCTATGTGAATATCAAAAGTCAGGTGGGAAATCAAAAACTATGAAAACAATATATATATATAACTCTTCCACGTTTACGATTTATTCATCAAATAGTAATAGTCAAATTCAGAGTTCTATAGTTTCATTAATAATATTAATTTAATAAAATATATCTAATTAATTATTTTTTTAAAATTGTTTTAGATAATATGAGTCAAATAATATGAAATGAAATGACTACGAAATTATATTTTTGGAGAATCTTTCAAGCTTTTATTGGTTATTAACTACTCCTATGTGAATATCAAAAGTCAGGTGGGAAATCAAAAACTATGAAAACAATATATATATATATATAAGATTCACATTTGAACATAAAACATTTACAGAGATATTACATAATTCATAATATTTTACTATATCGTTCTTTTAATAGGATAAAGAAATGTTGGATTTTTATTTGATTTTTTTGGCGGAATGGCCTAAGAGTCCTTTGTAGTTGACTCTGTTTGTAAGTTGGACCCTGTACTTTTGACATTCTCAACTGAAAAGTTAAACTCAGTAAACATAAAATTTTAAACACTTCTGACTATTGACCAAACACATGTGGCACCAATATTGCTGACTTGGAATATATATTGTGTGATTCAACGCATGTTAAAGCGAGTAAGTATAATATTTTATATTAGAAACATAAAAAAAAAAGAACCCCCCCCCCTAAAAAAAATGAAGAAGTCATCTTCTTCAACCTACCCTCCCCCCAAACCCAGCATAACCAAATTTCCTTTTTGCTTCATCTTTGATCCACCCACCATTTCCATCTCCTCCTTCTTCTTCATGCCCCAAATCACTGCCCTACCCCCAGATATTCTCATAATCTTGTTCTTTTGCTACAAACCAACATCACCTCTAGTCCTTATTATTTTGTCATATTTCCACCTCTAAAATATCAACTTTGGTGAGTATTTTTTGAATTTCGTATGATTTATTGTGAAGGTTGATAGTGGGTATTGAATAGGGGTGGCAATTAGGCGGTTTAGGTTAAATTTGCGTGGGTCAAAATTATTCAAGACAATAAACAGGTCAAGACCCAACCCAACCCATATTTGTTTCGGTCAAAATGGGTTGGGTCAAAATAGGTTAGGTAACGGGCTAGTAACAGGGAATAACCCAACCCGCCCAATTTTTACTAAGTTTTCATAGTTTTATTTGTAATGTTAAAAGCTTTTAGTACCTAATAAAATTTTTATCTTTTTTATAACTATATATACACTAGTAAAATTACCCGCGCGACGCGCGGAAATTTAATATTACGGAATTTATAAAATAATACTTAAAATCTATCGGTCATTAAAGCTAAAACTTTATATTATCTTGCATACAAGATTATGTAGTAAGAACCATTAATAATGTAAAGGAAAATAAAAATCATTATATTTTATCATTTATCCTTAATAACATAAGCATAAATTAATGACTGTAAAAATACATACCAGGATCTGTAACATAAGCAATGATGTTTGTTAGCCACTTAACATGAGCAAAGTACACAAATATTTAATTGTGAAGAAGAAGAAGACGTTCAGAATTTTCATTGTTCTAAAATGAGAGGATATCCCTCTATTTTTAGACAACAAAGGGTAGTGTGAACAAATATTTATTGTGCCTTATCGGAAATGTTACAACTATTTGGAAAAGTGGTAACCCTTCGGTAAGGTCGCAACATTTCATAAAAGTCGCAACTCTTCATTAAAGTCGCAACTTTTCATAAAAGTCACAACTTTTCATAAAAGCGCAACTCTTTATAAAAGTCGCAACTCTTCATTAAAGTCGCAACTTTTCATGAAAGTCACAACATTTCATAAATGTCACAACTTTTCATGAAAGGGGAAGGCTAGTTTTGGAAATAAATAAATTAAAAGAGAATTCTGATTTGTGGTGGCGCCACGTAGGCAGGCTTAAGGTTCTCTTTTATATAAATATATGATTTGTCAAAAATCAATTTGTTGGGTTACATATATACCCAATTTTAATGGGTTGAGCTAACAAATAGGTGGGTCAATAACAAACCCAAACCTAAATGGGTTGGGATGGTTGGGTTTGATTTTGATATCCCTAGTATTGAAGAATTGAAGAACTTCATTGATAAATTTGATAAAGCTTCAAGAATGACGAATGGAATTTTTGAGTTTAAGAAATAAATTCAAAAGTGTAATGGAGATTTGTTGGGTTTGTGTTTGTGAGCTAAGATTCCAGTCAAATAGGCTGTCACGCCCAAGGCCTACACCCTGGACGTGAACGGCACTCGAGAACTAAATGATCCCCAAGCAAACCATTGGCTTGGCTAACTACTTAGTGAAAGACTAACTGAAGTAGATTTAAGCTTTAAAACAGAATTTAAATTCACAAGTCTCAAACTATCCCAAAATAGTATACTTAAAGTTGTCTGAAAATACTCTATGAAAATAGTTTGTCAAAATAATTCAAAGGAAATACTGACAGAAAGACAACACTAACTATCTATAAAACCTCTATCATTCAACATGTACGTCAAGACAAGACCCACGACACCTCGAAACTATTAAACTGAAAGACAAGAGTGGAGTCCTCTAGAATGCAAGGAAGGCTCATCAAAGTTAGAAAGAAGTGCAAAGTGATCTCAACGGTGTGCTCGTTGACGATCCTGAACACCTATACATGCATCATAGAAAGAGACATGTTGAATGACATCAGTACATTGAATGTACAAGTACTTCTTCATCTCTAAAACTCAACATAATAAGTGATATAGTAAAAGTACACTTTAATTCTATTTGTGAGATTCTCTAACCGACAACCATAACTATATGCTACGTGATGATATAGCGTCTCGCCCACACTGCAAGAACTGTTATATACCGTACCGGGGTATAGAACCTTTCAACTAAGTGGATCCACTAAGTAATAAGGATTCATCTAAAAAGTATGATCTTGTACCCATGTTGGCAAGACATGGTTTATGAGGATTTGGAGTTGTTTGAACTCATAGCCATATCAGTGCTCAATACTACTAGATGAGTCCACAAATTGGACTCATTTAGGGCTTTATTTTAATAGAAATAGTGTCCTCAAATGCTTATTTTATCTCAATATCTGATGAAAATGCTTAAGTTTCAGGTATTTGAAGTTTTAGTGGAAGCATGGACACTTAGGCGAAAAAAGGAACAGAAAGACTGAAAAGAACGAAGAAGCTGAAGCCCTAGCATCGCCAACGGGATGCACTCCGCCCTTTGTTCTAGTACGTGAAGCCCTGAAGGAAGTGGATCAAAAGGCGATTAAAGAAGCAGTCGGTGTGTTGCCGAATAGTTCCGCGAAGCAGTACTATGTCGCACAATGACACAGAGCATGACAATTTTGAAGGATAGTGCGAGACGGCGATGAACTTCACCTAAGGGCGAATCGCCGAGTCGATTGGCGATTCTGACTAATGTCGCCAAATGGTCCACTACAGCATAAGTTTTTGAAAACTATAAATACTCGTTGAAAGTTATAGCTTAAGAGAATTTTTAGCATTACATTTTTAGTATAAAATTTTAGATAATATAATTTTAAGTACTTTTTATTCTCAAGTTTGGAGAGGGTTTTGGGGAGACTTGAAGAAAAGAGTTCATCTTCCCCAAGTTGGAAGTGGGTCTTCTCCATTCTTCTTCCTTTGCTTAAATCAAGGTTTAATTTCTTATACCCATTTGATTTCACTATCATTTTAGGTGTATTTTGTTGTTTCTTGATGTGTGGCTAAAAAACCTCATTCTTGGGGTGTGATTTAGCAAATATGTGTTGATATTATTGTTGGGTCTTGTTTGCTGATAGGTTAGATGTATTTTAATGGTGATTTCACCTAGTGGTTGTGGTCTAATTTAATGGTTTTGTAGTTGCAAATACAAAACCACCCATGTGTTTTCGGCTTGCGAGAGAGAGAGGTCGCGAAACCAAGACCGCTAGACTGATGGCCTAAGGAGTGGGTCGACATAAGGTTCAGCGCGAGAGGGTGATCCCTAGTCCCATATCCTAGAACTCAGCTCAAGAGAGTGAGTGGGGTAAGGCGTAGGCTGGCCTTCATGCGGCAAATGGGTGTCCGAAAGGAACCCATTTGAAACGGGGTAAGTTGCCCGAGAAGGAACTTATTTCCATCCAAAGCTTAGCCTAGTCACTATTATCTTGCAAATTTCCTATCAAAAGCATGTACCCAACGATTTATATCAATATATATTGCGGTCACACCCCAATAATTTCTCCCCATACTTGAATGTTCTCTTTATTTTTGTTATTTTAGCTATACTTGTGACAAACCCCCATTGATATTTGACACTTTGGTGTCACCCACTTGAATTTACTTTGTTTTTATTCGATAATTTCTCAAACTACAGCTAACTAGAACAAAATTCTAGCCTAACTACTATTTTCACTACCACTCCCTTGGGACACGACCCCAACCCTTGGTTGGGTTACTATATTATCGACGGTCGTAGACACTCGAACCGTAGTTAGTGTCGTTGGTCACGATAAGCATCACTACTCCCAATAATTAATATACTCATGCTCAAATGTATAAAATATACTTTTTCTCTAGTCTGAGTGAATTACTCAAACTCTCATCTTACAAGAGGTAACTACTCTAAAATATCTCTGAACTCATAAACTCTTTTTAGAAATAAAAGTTTCTCTTTTATCAATGTAAAAATGATACGTTTTGAAATATTCAGTTCCCTTATAATCTTTCTCAATCATGTATAAAACTCTTCTCAAAACTCATCTTTGGTTTCTCATAAAATTAGTTTAGGACCATTGTTTGGTTAAAAAAAATTCTCAATAATAACTCAATTAATGCTCAATTATAACTCAACAATAGGGTTCATATTGAAAAATAGACATGAATAATCAATTCAAGAATATCAATGCAAGATATAGAAATGCAATAATTAGTTAATAAATTTACAACTCATCAACGAATCTCGTCTCAAGAATTATCAAAACTAAGGTTGTAACCCTAGATTATTCTTTAATGGTAGAAAGTAGATGTAGAGTGTGATGAAGAACTCAGTACATCACAATGACAGCCTTACATACTTGGAAGAATAAAGTTCTTGAAGAATTTGGAAGGAGAACTTGATTGGAAAACTTAAAACCCTAGCTTTACTCTTTCTTGCAGTTTTCTTGGAGATGTAGGGTTAAGAGGAACGATGGATTTAATACTTTAGGATTCTTAAAGAGAATCTTGAACTTGGGGACTTTATATCTTGAGAAAATTGGAGAAATCCTTTCTTGAAGTTCTTAATCTTTGGAGGACTGAGAATTGGGGATTTTGATATATGACATATGTATAATGATGTTATTAAAATGTATGATGTACTTAGGGAAGTTGATCTTTTTGTAAAAGGTCAATAATACCCTTCTAGGGACATAAGAAAATACTAAAAAATGATATTTTAATGAATTCCTTTGAGAAAATCAGCGATCTGGAGGTCTCATCGCCAAAAATATTCGACGGATTGCCCATTGGGACATTAGATCACCCAAATTGAAAGAAGCTTATGGTTTTCAGGACAATTCCGTGAGCTAATTCGGTGAATTGCCAACCCATTCGACGGATCACAGATTGAGCATGCAAGTTCGCCCAATTTCCTAGTCCGGGTATGTTCGATTAAAACAATCATAAGTTTTTACTCCAAACTCGAAATAAGGAAAATTTGGTGACGTTGGAAAGAAGAGTCATAGAAATTTAATTTGATAGATCGTAAGCCACCTAATTCATTATATGTGGAGATATATGAGTTTTAAATTCAACATTTATATGAACTCATGCGAGAACTTAGCCAACATGAATGCTTTCAACTTGGATTGGTGTTTGAGGTCCCTTATGACCCTAGATCACTTTAGATACACTTGGTAAGGATCTTATAACACATGATAAAGTAGAAAATAACCCAGTTCAAACTCATATACTTACAACGAATGATTTAAATTTTCAGAGTAGAGTTGTGAGGCGCTACAAAATGATTCGGGTCTTAGCTTAAATTTTTTTGAGGTGTTACAATTGATAAACCGTGAGTTTACAGTATTTTTAACACATTTCACTTTAGAGTTGTGTGTGTCTAGGGCCATTTTGTATTGGTTTTTATGTATTTTTATCAAGTTTGCAGGAAATATGTTCAGACGTAGAAACTGAAAGACACAACTGAAGGATATGCAGAAAAGGGCATCTACGGACGTGATCCATGAACCGTAGGTCCATTCACGCTTCGTAGATGGGTGTCGTAGATGGGCAAGCAATGCATTAAAGGAGATCAGGGAATTCTTGACCAAGTGTGGAACCACGGTTGCAATTGACGGACCGCAGATTGATGTACGGACAGTACAGTTGCTCCGTCAAATGATTCAGAGAAGGGGTTCCAGTACCTGATTTTGAAGATGCTAAGTATGGTGCTACGGAGGAGGATCTACGAACCGTGAATCAAACCACGGTCCGAACTGTTGATCCGTCGTTTGCATCAAAGATGATGATGCTTTGGAAGATGAAAATTTTCCTAAGTCCTGAGTCACGGAAGGGACCTACGAATCGTAGGTCAATCCACGGTCCGTAGGTCAGTGTCGTAGATTGAAGACGTGTCCTGAAACATTATTTCCTTATTTCGTTTCCTTTTTATTTAGGACTTATTTTTCTATATAGGGTATGTAAACCTCGATTTTGGGGTTAGACTTCATTATTTTAGTTCTAGTTTTGTGGCTTTGGAGATTAACTTGCAACTTTAGCAATTCTTAATTTCCTAAGCACATTTCGACGATTTTGACTTTGAAATTCAAGTGGAGATTCTGGGTTTGTTCTAATCTATTACGTAAGTTCATGATTTCTTCTTCTAATATTATGAATTGTGTTCTTGCTATTATGCATAACTAAATCCACAACTAGGATTGTGGGAACCATGAGTGATTAACGAAGTATGAATAGTAATTAAGTAATTCTTGAATAGTGTTGTTACATGCATTATTAATTCTTTTGCTTAGAAATCTTTCTAACGAGTGCACGAGTTAGAACTCACCTTGTTACTACTTGCCGGACCAAGGAGGTAATTAACAAGAAAAGAATTATTAACATAGATTTAGTGTGATACTATCTAATAGTCTAATGTCGATTGGTGCGAGGGTGAAAACTAAGCCATACATCTATGTGATGTCTAATATGAGCTAAAGGTAAGGGTTAGAAAATTATACACACGTAGCAGGACCAAGGTTCGGGGTGAAATCATCTATATGTCAGGCCAAGGATATAGGGATACCTAACTTACCACTTTGCATGTAATACATTAGGAAAAGATTGTTATTACTAGGATTACAGAGTTATGAGCTTATGGGGAACACATACGCCCTAGTTTCTTTCTCATCTTGATAACAACGAAAGTTTAAATCTTGTTCACTAATTGATTACATAATTTCCAGAATTTGTTACACAAATCCCCCCCCATTTACTTACTTGTTTCGGAAATACGTTGACTAAATGAATATAATCGTAAGTTAAGTTTAAGTCTAAATCATATTCCTCGTGGGATCGACCCTAACCTCCAAGTTGGGTTCTTTACTTGATAACGATCGCTTATACTTCTTTAGGGAGGTGTAATTTGAGCGTATCAAATTTTGGCGTTGCTGCCGCGGAATTTGGCTTTTAGATTAAATTTAACTACATTATTGAACTTTAGTCAAATATTTCCTTATTTTACTTTTTTGTGTGTTTGTTTCTCTCAGGTTCCTACTCTAGTGTATGCCAAGTGCACAGAGCCAAGGTGAACCATTTACTCCTTACGATCCAGAACTGAACTGAACTTTGCGGAGAATGAATAATCAAGGAATTTCAGTTAATCCTATTGGAGGAGAGCTAGGTTATGGTGTTGGGTTGCAGCCTCCGAGGGTTGGTGATGAGAATAATCAGGTTCAAGTTGAGAATTTACTTAGATATGAAATGAGGGTACAGGATCCACCAGGACCAAGACTGTGTGATAACTATAGGGTTAACTTTAATGTTGCTGAATCTGACAGACCTCTTGTCCTACCTCCGGGGAATACATTTGTGGTGACTAGCAGTTTGATGCAGATGCTTACTACTAGGGGCTTGTTTGCGGGTTTAGCATTGGAGGATCCACATGCGCACGTAACCAAGATAAGGAGTGTTTGCAAAAGTTGTGTGGGTCGACCGGACTTGGACATGGATGTCATTGGATTACGAGTATTCCCTCTATAATTGACCGGCGATGCTGCTGTGTGGTTTAATTAGCTTCCTTATAACTCAATCTATACATAGGACTGATTGACTGATGCGTTTCTAGCAAGATTTATTCCAGTATCTAAGAAGCTGAACCATAAAGATAAACTCAACAATGTTGTAGCACTACTTTGAGTCTATAAGTAGTTCTTGGGACAGGTTCAATGCTTTCATATGGGGTGTTCTGAATCACCGTATTGATGATGAGTCGCTAAAGGAGTATTTCTACCGAGGTCAAGATGACAATAGTAAGGCAGTGCTTGATACAATTGCTGGAGGTTCATATGGTGAGTGCACTTTTGAGCAGATTGCAGAGAAACTGGAGAAGATCTCTCAAAACACTAAATCTTGGAGCACTAGAAGGTCGGATACTGGGAGGAACATGTTTGTCGTTCAAGCTACAAACAATCAGTCTGCAGATGACATTCGTGAGGAGATGGCTCAGATGAGGACCAAACTAGGATTGGTGTTGAAGCATGTGAGCGAAGGTGCGGAAAAGGTAAACACTATGAATTATTTGACTAGGAATCCACCACCGGTTGAGGAGTGTTACTATGAAGAGGATACTTATGTGGTGAATGATCAGACGGGGGGTTTCCAACCAAACGCCCAAGGTTCCAATATGGATAATCGGCACCAAGGTCAAGGAAACCAAGGTAGGAACTATGGAAACTATAACCAAGAGGATCAATATGTCTGGGATGAGAACTTCAATCGCGACAACAACTACAATCGGAACAACTATGGCAATAAAAATGATCGGGTTGGACCTTATGTTCCTCTTCAAAATCGGGAATCTAGTCATAGGGAAGCTATAAGTAATATGTCACGTATTGAGGATATGATGCAGAAGATGATGAGGAACTTTGATGCAATTGATGAGAATGTGAAGGAGATGAGAAATGACTTGTTTGGTATTGGTCAAAAAGTTGATGCCCATGCAGTGTCAATCAAGCATCTTGAGCAGCAGATGACTCAGTTGTCAACTACAATAAATCCACGTCAACCTGTCACTCTTCCTAGCAACACCATTCAAAATCCAAAGAATGATGGGCATTGTATGATAGTCACTACTCAAGGGGGTAAGCAAACCATTGATCCACCTATGTCGTCTGGGATGGTAATTGAGAATAGTAAAGATGATGATGTGGTCGAAGTAAATGAAGAGCCCGAGAATGCAACAGAGAAGGAAGCGAAAATAACTCAGAAAGTTGTCTCCATGCCTAGACCTGCACCTCCTTTCCCACAGAGGTTAGTGAACAAGACTGAAGAAGGAAAATACTGTAGGTTTATTGGTATGTTGAAGCAGCTTTCCATCAATGTGCCGTTGATAGAAGCTTTGGAGCAAATGCCTGGGTATGCGAAGTTTATGAAGGACTTGGTAACGGTGGGCCATGAATTTTGAAGATGATGATAAATGTCAACATTGTAGTGCTATTGCTACAAGATCTCTTATGCAGAAGGAGGAGGATCCTGGTGCTTTCACTATTCCCTATACCATTGGGTTGCTATATTTTGCAAAGGCATTGTGCGATTTGGGTGCTAGCATCAATCTGATGTCATTATCTATTTACAAGAAGTTGGGTATAAGGGATCCAAAACCGACTGCGATGCGACTGTTTATAGCCGATATAACTGTGAAGAATCCCATTGGTGTGCTCCAAGATATACTAGTGAAAGTGGAGTCTTCTATCTTTCCAGCGGATTTTGTGATACTCAATTGTGATGTTGATTTTGAGGTCCCCATTATTCTTGGGAGACCATTCCTAGCCACTGGGCGCGCTTTGGTTGATATGGAAAAAGGGCAGATGAAGTTCCGATTGAACAATGAAAAGACAACTTTCAATATTTCTAGGTCCATGAAGCAGAGTAGTGAGCTCAAATTGGTATCTGTGGTGACACATATTATTGAGAGTGGTTCTGAGGTGCCTATTGAAGAGAGGTTGGGTGTTGATGCACTAGCAGTGGTAATGATGAACTTTGATGGTGATGGTATTGAAGACTATGATGAATTGGTCACCGCACTTGATAGGTTTGAATTCTGGTCAAAACCAAAGAGATTAGAGTTAGACATGAAGAATCGTGACTCTCCACCTTCTAGACCGTCTGTTGAGAAGGCGCCAGATTTAGAGCTTAAGGCTCTACCATCATATTTGAGGTATGTATTCTTGGGGAGAGCTGGTACTTTACCGGTCATTATTGCGGCAAATTTAAATGCGGCACAAATTAAGGCATTGGTTTCCATATTGAAGAGGTTCAAGCGGGTAATTGGGTGGACTATTGTGGATATTATTGGGATTCCTCCTGGTATTTGTTCTCATAAAATTCAACTCATGCCGGATCACAAGCCTAGTATTGAGCATCAGAGAAGACTAAATCCGCCTATGCAAGAGGTCGTTAAGAAGGAAATCATCAAGTGGTTGGATGCTAAAGTTATTTATCCCATTGCAGATAGTAATTGGGTGTGTCCCGTTCAGTGTGTCCCCAAGAAAGGTGGGATTACTGTGGTATCTAATGAGAGAAATGAGCTTGTTCCGATGCGGCCCGTGACTAGATGGAGAGTCTTCATGGACTACCGAAAACTAAATGCTTGGACAGAAAAGGACCACTTTTCTATGCCGTTCATGGATTAGATGTTGGACCGACTTGCGGGTAAGGGTTGGTATTGTTTTCTTGATGGTTATTCGGGTTACAATCAGATTTCTATAGCTCCGGAAGACCAAGAGAATACCACCTTCACTTGGTCTTATGGGACTTTCGCCTTCAAACGAATGCCATTTGGGTTGTGTAATGCTCCCGTCACCTTCCAGCGTTGTATGATGTCTATATTCTTTGATATGGTGGAGGACACTATTGAGGAGTTCATGGATGATTTCTCTGTGGTAGGTGACTCTGTTGATTGTTGCTTGAATCATTTGGTCGAGGTACTTAAAAGGTGTGAAGATTGCAATCTTCTGCTGAATTGGGAAAAATGCCACTTTATGGTGAAAGAAGGGATAGTTCTGGGTCATCGGATTTCTGAGAAAGGGATTGAGGTAGATAAAGCGAAAGTTGAGGTAATAGAAAAATTTCCACTACTTATCTCTGATAAAGGTGTTAGAATTTTTTTTGGGCATGCAGGTTTCTATAGGATGTTTATCAAGGATTTCTCCAAAATTGCACATCCATTGTGCAAACTGCTCGAAAAGGAGTATAAGTTTGATTTTGATGATGCTTGTCTGAGAGCATTTGGGGTGTTGAAGGAGAAGTTAGTTACTGTGCCTATCATTATTTCACCGGATTGGGGACAACCGTTTGAAGTAATGTGTGATGCAAGTGGAGTGGCGCTTGGTGTGGTATTGGGACAGTGGCGAGAGAAGATTTTTCATCCTATTTACTATGCTAGCAAAGCTCTAAATGTGACCCAGAAGAATTATACTGTGATTGAACAAGAGCTTCTTGCGGTGGTTTTTGCATTCGAGAAATTTCGATCCTATTTGCTTGGTACTAAGGTCATAGTGCATACTGATCATTCTGCATTGAGGTACTTGATGGCGAAGAAGGATGCAAACCCGAGGTTGATCAGATGGGTATTGTTTCTGTAAGAATTTGATTTTGTGGTGAAAGATAGAAAGGGGACTGAAAATCAAGTTGCCGATCACTTGTCCAGATTAGAGGAAGAGGCTATGCTAAAGCTTGGTGATAGGGCTGAAATTAATGATGCTTTTCCAGATTAATAGGTATTGGGTGCTTCTCATGATCTGATTCCTTGGTTCGCAGACTTTGCTAATTATTTGACAAACAATTTGGTGCCCCCGAATTTGTCTTTTCACCAAAGGAAAATGTTTATACATGATGTGAAGAAATTCTTTTGGGATGAGCCCTACTTGTATCGGAGTTGTGCTGATGGGATTATTCGTCGCTGTATGCCCGAGGTTGAGATGTTGAGTGTACTTGAGGCATGTCATTCATCGCCTATTGGTGGGCATCATAGTGGTATTCGGACTACGCATAAGATTTTGCAGTGTGGGTACTACTGGCCTACCATCCACCAAGATGCTCATGATTTCGCCAAGTCTTGTGACCGTTGCCAAAGAGAAGGAGGGATTTCAAAGAGGCAAGAGCTTCCTATGAATCCTATCTTGGTGATAGAGTTGTTTGATGTATGGGGCATTGATTTTATGGGTCCGTTTGTGAGTTCACATGGGATGAAGTATATTTTTCTTGCGGTTGATTATGTATCGAAGTGGGTGGAAGCAGTTGCGCTCCCCAATAATGAAGGTAAAAGTGTCCCGCATTCTTAAAAACGAATATCTTCTCCAGATTTGGTACACCAAGGGAGATTATCAGTGATGGAGGTTCCCACTTTTGTAATAAGTTGTTCAAGGCGCTACTTGACAAATATGGTGTCCGCCACAATGTAGCCACTCATTACCATCCGCAGACTAGTGGGCAAGTTGAAGTGTCCAATAGAGAGATCAAATAGATTTTGGCAAAGACTGTGAATGCTAATAGAACGGATTGGTCAAGGAAGCTTGATGATACTCTATGGGCCTATCGTACCGCATTCAAGACTCTTATAGGTATGTCCCCCTACCAACTTGTATATGGGAAGTCTTGCCATTTGCCGGTAGAGTTAGAGCATAAGGCTATGTGGGCGCTAAAGAAGCTAAATTTGGATTGGGGTGCTGCATCAAATCAAAGAATGAGTGGCCTGAATGAACTTGATGAGTTTCACCTAAAATCTTATGAGAGCTCAGCCTTGTACAAAGAGAAGATGAAGAAGTATTATGATCAAAGGATTGAAAAGCGAGAATTTGTTGTGGGTTATCTTGTGCTTCTATTCAACTCTAGGTTGCGCTTGTTTCTAGGCAAGCTCAAGTCCCTGTGGATCGGGCCATTCTTAGTCACACAAGTGCTCCCACATGGAGCGGTGGAGCTTGAAAATAGTGAGGGAACAAGGTTCAAGGTAAATGGGCAAAGAATCAAAATCTATCTGGGAAACGCAGAAAGTGTGCAAGAAGTTGTTGAGGCCTATGTTCTTGATAAAGTCTGAGTAATCAAGAGGCCTGCGTCGTGTCACGACGTTAAATCAAGTGTTGCTTGGGAGCCAACCCAAGATGTACAATCTAGCCAACTATAGGTTGTTGTTTTTTCGGTTTAGTGGTTTTCTTTGTTTATTTGCTTTTCTGTATTCCTTTAGATAGGTGCTTTCTTTTTTGTTAGTGTTGGCTAGATATAGCATAGAGTCCGTGTCTAAAAAGTATCCAGAAAATGTAAAAAGCAAGGCCTAATGGGTGCTACATGTGTAGGGACGAAAAGCAAAATCTACAGAAAAAGGACTGGTGCAGAGGTCTACGGACCCCATTGACGGTCCGTGGTTCATTCCACAGACCGTGAATAGTGTTTGTAGATCCCAGGTAAGGTTCCTGAATTTTTTAAGTCTAAGTGTGATCTACAGCCCTCATCTACGGACCGTAGACGGGGTCTCGTGAGTCCAAACCCTAGTCTGCATAACCCGACCCGGAGATCTTTTAAATAAAACCCCCTCTTTTTCAAATCATTCCCTCTTCCCTCATTTTACTACCAAACCATTTCTACACCCCTCAAATTACTCCAATTACTCCATATTACCATAAATCCACCATCAATCACCCCATATTCTTTCCCCTTTTACTTACTTGTTTCGGAAATACGTTGACTAAAAGAATATAATCGTAAGTTAAGTTTAAGTCTAAATCATATTCCTCGGGGGATCGACCCCAACCTCCAAGTTGGGTTCTTTACTTGATAACGATCGCTTATACTTCTTTAGGGAGGTATAATTTGAGCGTATCAAATTTTGGCGCCGCTGCCAGTGAAATTGTTGAAATTGGTAAAATTGGGGTCAACATGAAGGATGCCTGAAACCTGGCACTGATCTGAATCACATGACCCCATCTACGGACCGTAGATCAGGTCTGTGAGTCTACATACCACAAAATATGCTAAGTGTGGAACCACAGATGGAGACTACGGTCCGTAGATCAGTCTATGAACCGTTCTGCACATCTGTGGTTCCCATTAGAGTCTAACTTTTTGGGACCCCTGATCTACGGAGGGAATTCACGAACCGTAGGTCAATCTACGGACCATAGGTACCCATCATAGGTGACCACTATAGCTACTGTCTGAATTTTTTTTTAGTTTTCGTTTCTGTTCTTTCTTAGTTCTAAAATCTTTTTGAGTGTGTTATGGGTCTATTTTGGTACTAATTTGACATGCACAGGTACCATGGCACCTAACAACCAAGTGGTCTACTCAAAAAGGGGCAAATCAAAATCTGTGGCGCCTACTTTTAAGTTGATCGATGAAGACACGGACACGGAAAATGATCCAGCATATCTTCCACCGACCACGAGGACATCTCTTACTATACCTCGGGGTACTCATAATACATCCCGGCAGGTGGTCACCGACGTAGTCATTATCTCCTAGTCTGATGAAGAGAACACACTGATCTGGTCACCTGCTGGTTCTGCTTCCGGTTCTGAGGCTGGTTCTACTTCTAGTTCAGAGTCTGCTTCTGCTTTTGGCTTTGAGCCCTCCCATGCTTCCAATTTTGGTTCTGGATCCGCCACAGGCTCAGGTTCACATGGCCAAGCTGCCTCGTCTGAAGAGGCCACTAGTTTGGGAGAAGTCCCAGTGCCACGACGATGACCCTGATCCGATGGCTGAGGAGCCAAACAGATGGTGTGTTGAGGGGCAAACAAATCTACCGGAATGCCAAAATGCGGAATGAGAAAGTGAAGATGGCCCAGCTTATTACTGAAGAGCGTAGAGTCCTCACGGGGGAGTTTACACACTACTTCCGACATCCACCGGCTTTTTCAGCTTCACAAGTGTGATTAGATGGCTCGATACCCCGAGACTTATAGCAAGGAGATTGTGCAGGAGTTCTATACCTCCTATGCTGCCACTCTCCGAGGTTCGATCGATAAGAGGTACAATCCCACAGCCCAGGACCCTCTCACTTCTACTATGGTTCGAGGTTTTCCAGTGGATATATCACATACCACCATCAGTCGATTCCTTTACGGCCCTCGCCCTGATCACACTTGGGCACTCAACATGGCCGAATTTGACTACTGATGATAGGATATTGTGAGGAGTGGAGCCTTCACCTGTAATGCCAAACAGAGAGAGGCTGTCTTATTGTGGTTGGCCAGGCACATAGCTACAGATGGAAAGCGTGAGGAGTGGGTTAGCTCACCACGTTTGGGTATTCGAAACGCCACATTGAATTTGGTGGCCAAGTTTTTTTTGTTGCTGGTGCGAAACAGAGTGTCGCCCACAAAGGCCGACAATGAACTTACATGGGATAGAGCAATGGTGGAAGCATTAGTAGCTCAGTTCAAGATCGACTTCGCCCGCATGCTGCTGGCAGAGATTCATGAGAGGGCGTTCAATACCTCCACTACTTACCCTTTTTCGTGCCTCATTTTTCAGCTATGCAGGGACTCTAGCGTGCCGATATGGCATTGTGACAAATTGATACAGGCAACGAGGACCCTAGATATTGGCCTGATTTGGGATGAGGCAAATGTGGCAGTACCTTGCAGAGGGCCGCGGATCATTGTGCCATTGGGTACTGATTTAGTAGATGTTGTGGAGCAGATGCAAGGCGATAAGCCTGCCCCTCCAGCCCACACTGATGATGGTCTGGCCTCCTCTTCTCAGGCCGCTAGTCAGGCCCCCAGCTCAACTAGAGCCACCCCACCTTCTGGAGACGTTGTTGTGTCGTTAGCTCGAGTTCAGAAATTGGAGGCACAGATGGCCACACTACTTCACCATGTGAAGCCATGGATGCAGAAGTCCATTGCAGATTCCGAGGCTAGGATGGAGAAGAGGATGGAAACCATGATGGATCAGAAGGTTTAGTCCATTCATAAGCACCTGGATGCCTTCGAGTTGAAAGCACTCGCACGGCCAACCCCCGTCATAGATTTTTCTTCCATTAGGACTGAGTTGGACAGTCTTCAGGCCGACATTAATTCCATCCTTGTTGCGCCCACAGATGAACCAAAGTCTGCACCGACTGTATTGGCTGGTGATACCGTACTCAATGCTCTATTCAGAGAGGATACAGATGCACAACCTGAGCCCACCCATGCTCGCGGGAAGAGGCACCGCTCCAGCAAAAATTCTGACACTACTAAGGAGGCCCGAGCAAAGAAGTGGGAGTGCCAGCGGACTGAACAGGCTCAAAAATCCTCTATTATAGATGAGGAGTTGCACCATTAATAGGTTCATGAGAGTGCGCATGGGTCTTTGAGTTATGTGCCCATTATCGAGGTTCCAACTACTGAGAGGGATGATGTGAGCACCACTGATGGTGCGGTGAGAATGATTAAGAGCACTATTGAGGGTTCTAGGCTAGATGATGTGGGCACTACTGAGGGTGACCCAAATGTTGTTCCAGCGGGCTCTGGGAAACCGAACACACCCGCTTGTTGATAGTTCATCAGCGCTATGTGCCACAGGTTTGCATCACCCAATCCATTACTTTTTACTATTTTTTGTGTTCAATAGGGACAATTGCACCTATTTTTGTTGGGGGTGGGGTAAATGGATTGTGAGTGATAGGATGAAGTCTGAGTAACCCAACTCATAACCCTCTCTTGGGGTTTTCTTGCCTGTGTTTTCCCCCCAAGAGACTGCTTAATTTTTCTTGAACCAGCTTGTGTTAGGATTGTATGTGTAGAAGCATGATAAAGAATGAAGCATGATGTAAAAAGCTTTTTGAAAAAAAAATGATACTCGTCCAAAATTTGTGATACGTGCTAAAATCTGTAGACTAGAATGAGTTGAATGTGTTGGCTCTTAGTATCACATGATAATGAACCAACTTGATGGCGTGACTTAAGCTAAAACTTGAACTGGGTAATCTGATAATCTGATCATGAAACTATGTGCCAAGAGTGTGTGAGAATAGTTGATTGTTCAAACAATTTTTGTGTCAATCTAGAACTTGCCCGATTAGTCCTGCTAAGACAATCTACTCTAGAGGCTAGGAAGTGATCATAGACCCTTGTTCCGATAAGTCCACAAATTGCCTAAAAAGAATCCAACCAAATGAAATAAATGATCCCTTTGATCCAAATGCTTTAAGCCTAAATTAGACCATTTTTTTCTAACCCCCTAACTCACCTTCCCATAATCTATTGTATTGACCCCGGTCCCTCCTTGGACATGTGCACCTCAACTTTGGCCAAAAACCTAAGTTGTGGGTGGCTAATACAAAAAGTGACCTCAATATTGGCCCTAATCCGACATCAGGTATTGTTCACCTTAACCAATGGAAAATTCATAAGTTGAGGGTGGCTATGAAAGAGGAAACCAAAAGAAAAATAGGTATGAAAAGAGTTTGGTGTTGAAAAATAAAAAATATAATAAAAGATGAGAGGATGTGACTTGTTGAAAGCTAAAGAAAAGAATAAATGCAAGAAAAAGAAGAAAGTGAAAAAAATACAGAGCTACAAAGTCTAAAGTCACATCCATGCTTGAAGAGAATCAAGGGAAAAAAGGTAAAACAGTAGGATGTCAAAAATAGGGCAAACAGAGGTAGAAAGCCTAATGTAATGTCAAGGAGGGTAGAAAGTCACTACAGAGCACCCAAATGTACCACACCTGACCCTGAGCCTACGTTACAAGCCAAGAAAGTCCTATAGTGATCATAGAGACTAGTTTGGAGAGTCTAAGCAGTGAAAATAAGGGAAAACCTATGGTATTGATCACGGATTGTACTTGAAGTTACTTCTGAGTGTGAATGTTGAATGAATCCTTGTACTCAAAGTCATATTCATTGTGTGAAAAAGGGATTTCGTTTGAAGTAAGGGCACTAGTTACATTGTTGGAAAGGTTGTACCTTGGTGATAGTAAAACAGTGTATGTTGTGTGTTGATTGGTCGATCTTTGTCATGTTTTAATCCGCACAAGTTAGCTTGTTGAGTTTAAGAGAAAATATTTGCACACAAAAAGATAGTCGGAGTAGAAAACCATGTGATTGCTTGTTCTTGAATTGCTTGCTTCTATACAAGTGTCGTTTAGTGCCTTAGTGCGTCACTTGAGGACAAACAACGAATTTAAGTTGAGGGTGTTGATATACCGTGAGTTCATAGTATTTTTAACACATTTCACTTAAAAGTTGTGTGTGTCTAGGGCCATTTTGTATTGGTTTTTATGTATTTTTATCATGTTTGCAAGAAATATGTTTAGACATAGAAACTGAAAGACACAACTAAAGGATGTGCAGAAAAGGGCATCTACGGAGGTGATCCATGGACCGTAGGTCCATTCACGCTCCGTAGATGGGTGTCGTAGATGGGTAGGCAATCCATTAAAGGAGATCAGGGAATTTTTGACCAAGTGTGGAACCACGGTTGCAATCGACGGACCGTCGATTGATCTACAGACCGTACAGTTGCTCCGTCAAATGATTCAGAGAAAGGGTTCCAATACCTGATTTTGAAAATGCTAAGTATGGAGCTACGGAGAAGTATCTACGGACCGTGAATCGGTCCATTTTGTTGATCCATCGTTTGCATAGGAGATGTTGATGTTTTGGAAGCTAAAAATTTGCCTAAGTCCTGAGTCACGGAAGGGAACTACGGACCGTAGGTCAATCCACGATCTGTAGGTCAGTGTCATAGATCGAAGACGTGTCTTGAAACACTATTTCCTTATTTCGTTTCCTTTTTAGTTAGGACTTATTTTTCTATATATTGGGCATGTAAACCTCAATTTTGTGGTTAGACTTCATTATTTTAGTTCTAGTTTTGTGGCTTTGGAGATTAACTTGCAACTTTAGCAATTCTTAATTTCCTAAGCACGTTTCGACGATTTTGACTTTGAAATTCAAGTTGAGATTCTGGGTTTGTTCTAATCTATTACCTAAGTTCATGATTTCTTCTTCTAATATTATGAATTGTGTTCTTGCTATTATGGGTAACTAAATCCACAACTAGGGTTGTGGGAACCATGAGTGATTAACAAAGTATGACTAATAATTAAGCAATTCTTGAATAGTGTTGTTGCATGCATTGATAATTCTTTCTCTTAGAAATCTTTTGAACGAGGGCACGCGTTAGAACTCGCCTTGTTACTACTTGCCGGACCAAGGAGGTAATTTACAAGAAAAGAATTATCAACATAGCTTTAGTGTGATACTATCTAATAATCTAATGTCGATTGGTGCGAGGGTGAAAACTAAGTCATACATCAATGTGATGTCTAATATGAGGTAAAGGTAAGGGTTAGTAAATTATACAGACGTAGATGGACCAAGGTGCGGGGTGAAATTCGCTATATGCCGGACCAAGGATATAGGGATACCTAACTTACCACTTTGCATGTAATACATTAGGAAATGATTGCTATTACTAGGATTACGGAGTTATGAGCTTATGGGGAACACATACGCCCTAGTTTCTTTCTCATCTTGATAACAACCAAAGTTTGAATCTTGTTCACTAATTGATTACATAATTTCCAGCCCCCTTTACTTACTTGTTTCGGAAATACGTTGACTAAAAGAATATAATTGTAAGTTAAGTTTAAGTCTAAATTATATTCCTCGTGGGATCGACCCCAACCTCCAAGTTGGGTTCTTTACTTGATAAAGATCGCTTATACTTCTTTAGGGAGGTGTAATTTGAGCGTATCAACAATATCTCCCCCTTGGGATCATTCATCCTTGAATGATGGCTGAACTGAGCATGGAAAGGAATGGAGTTAATCTTACTATCTTTCTGACTTTTAAACTTGCCTATTGATATAGGCAGAATTGATTCATACTAAGAGTTTTGAAACTAGACTAGAGCATGTTTGAAACGAACGCTCACATAAGATTTCAAGATTATAGGTCATGACATGAACTTTCTATGAATCACAATAGGAGCATCAACTCTCTCTCTCTCTCTCATCTATCATCATACAACTGCTATCAAAAACATCACTCTCAAAATAAAAATTTCGATCACTGAAAGATCTTAGAGCGAAAGATCATCGACACAATTCCCTCAAGAAATCATAAATAAGAATATGCATGAACTAACATTATCTTGGTATCCATTAACATTAAATCATAAATTTTTGAGATTGAGCATACTCTGTGACGTGAATGTTTTTTTAAATAGGTTCATATCATGAAGCTTATATCTATAACTTTATAGAGTAAGATTGAGATCAATGGGCTGAAGTATTTGCCCTTCATTCTGGGAATTGAGCATAGATGTGGATCTATATGAAGTGTATGAGCATAGGTCATGGACATAAGGCTGATATTAGAGACATCAACCGGATGTTATAACGACTGAACTCTGAGGAATATGTTAGAGTATGAATGGATTGATATATCACTATAACATTTTATGAACATCACTATCTGATTTTCCACACTTGCCTTGTTTTCTCGTCTTATCATCTCTCCCTTAAGTCTGAAGCTTAAACTTTAAAGCTATGGATCTATTCCATCATCTCTAAACTAGTCTACATTTGCTTTACTATGATATTCGGGAAATGCTAATCTCATGGCTAGTAACTCTCTATTTGCAGGTACTAAGATCTCTTCCAAGGATTCTTTCTGAGATACTTCTCCTAACTTTTTCTGGTGTCACACCGGGGCCTACACCCTGGGTGGGACTAGCACTCAAGAACCATTGCTGGCCCTAAGTGAATCCTTGGCCTGACTTAACACTTAGAGGAAGACCTAAATAACATGAAACAGTATCAAAAGATTAACTCATGAAATAAACATAGAATGTCTTAAAAGAAACATTCAACTGGCCATAAAGGCAACTCAAGTCTTTAAACATTTAAAACTGAAAATGGATAAGACTCTTGACCTAACAATATTTAATTGTTTATGAAGCCTCTAATAATTGAGATGGACGTAGGGACCAGACCCACGACATCCTAATAAACTAAAATGAATAAGGAATAGAAGGGATCCTCCGAAAGCAAGGAGGCTCACCAACAACTTTGAAGCTCAACTGGATCAACGAAGAGCTCGATTCTGATCCTGGTTACATGTGTCTGCATCATAAAAGATGCAGGCCAAATGCCATCAGTACATTGAATGTACGAGAATGCGAGGGGAAATCTAAAACAATACATAAGGTTGAAAGGGAACTGAAAGAACTTACCTGGTCTCAATCAACTAATTTCAATACAAAGCAATTATATAAATGCAATATAAATAAAATCTTTTAAAACATGTGGATAACAACTCTGTGAATTGAAAATACAACAATAACTCAGTTTGTATATGAAAATACAAATAACTCTTTGTATATAAGAATACAAAATATCTGTGTATTTAAGAATACAAAATATCTCTGTGTATTTAAGAATACAAAATATCTATGTGTATCTAAGAATACAAAATATCTCTGTGGGAGTTTCTCTAACCGACAACCATCACTATGAGTTATCTTATGATACAACGTCTTACCTCACGCTGCCAGGGCCGTTTTATACCTTGTCGGGGTATAGAACCAATCTACTAAGGGGATCCGCTAGTCTATGCTAAAAAGCACTGAGGAATCATCTAAAAAGTATGACCCTTGTCTACCCATGTTGGCTACACGGTTTATGGAGACCTTGAATTATCTGAACTCAACTTGTCCTCAAATCAGTTCTCAATACTACTCCTAATATGTAACTAGCTTTAAACATAACTCTTTCTGTGGTTTAAGCTAATTACTCAAAAACTAGCTCAAAATCTCTTTAGGAAATCAATGTTACCTCTCTTGCTTAAATGTGAAAACATTTACTCTTTGGGAATACTTAGTTCCCATATACTCTTTTAAAGAAAATAAACTTCACTTTATGCTCTTAATCAACTCAAAGCTCATGTCTTAAAACAAATGTAAAGCATTTGTAAAAGACTTCTTGAAAGGACTCTAAGAACTCTCTAGAATTGTCTCTTAACTTTCCTTTAATTTGAATTTATGGTTTCAAGGTTATGATTCATGTTTATGGATGATTTCTAGATTTTTAGAAGTCATTTAGAGTATTTAGAATCGATAGGAAGTGTTAGTACACTTTAGAAGGACTCAGAATGGCTAAACAAAGAAAAACGGGTAGGGGCAGACGTCCCTAGCGCACTGCTGGTGTGGGGTGCCATCCCCAAAGTTCAGAGACTGGTTTTGGGCGTACTTCTGGCATGCCGCCCAGCCACTCTCGCGCATCTGGGGCACGTTGCGCTAGCCCCTCCTCAGGTGACCCTGATGAATTTTTCAACCCGTTTTCTGATCTTAATTCGATTAAGTTCGATTCTTTTTCTCAATTTATCTTTAGATTCATATACCCAATAAATGTACACGAGAATATAACTCAAAACAACTCTTAAAATTGAGAAGACTATCTCAAGATACTCATCAATCACATCCAAGTTCAAGAATGAAAGCAATTCAAGAACACAACTCAGGAACATCAAATCTTCAATCTTCTAGGATGAAATACGCTGAAATTAACATGATTGGCGCGTGGGTGAATGAACCCAATGCTATGTGAACTCGCATACCTCTTAGGATCAAAGCCTTGGTGAAATTTTCAACGAAACCTTCAAGAACTTGACGAATAACTTTGAGTGTATAAACTGAACCAATTCAGTTTAGACCCCTAAATAATTACCAAAAACGAATTAAATCTGAGAAAGTAAGGAAATGTCAGGACCCGAGAGCACCCCATAGTCATAACACGGCGTACTCGACCCCGAAGGGGTCTAATACAAGACTCATAGCATTCTTGAACATAAGAACATAGGAAAATAGAGAAGAATTTAAAACTTTCCTTTACAATCGAAAAGACTTTCATTAAAAAGCAAGCGGAAGACTTTCTAGACATTGTACACTATGTCTCAAACCATCTATACTTGCAATACAACATTGGGACTTAGCCCATACAAAAGCTTTAACAAAACTAAAAGATGTAAAGGGAACATAATGGGTTTTTTCCTCGAAACTATGAGGACTCACCAAGTCTTCATCTTCAAGAACCTTAGAAACCTATCCTTCAAGTATAGAACACCAATATCTCCAAGCCCTACACTTTAGTAAGAAAAGGGGAAGAATGGGGTTAGCACATTAGATGTACTAAGTATGATGACCATGCAAAAACATGCTTAAAAAGGATATTTGAGTTGAAAGTCATGCTTTTATGCCATTTTTTTAAAACTTCATGAACATTGATACAAGAGGCATAATATAAGTCACAACCAACATACAAAGTCACATAATTCACATTTGAACAATAGCACATATAAACCTTTACCTTTTACCTTGAGCATCCACCTCAAGTAACCCTCAAGCTATACCTTGTGCAATGTATGGGCGTCCCATACCACCACCCACACTAAGGCACCACCTTAAGGTCACCAAAAGTGAACTTACCATTCATCTTTTCCAACCTTTACACAATAAAGCATTTAAGAGACATAAACAATACATGAGTCACATCATCACATTGAGACCAACATCTAAGACAACTCTAAGTCATATTTGCGCAATGTGCAAGTAGCATCCCATACTACTACTCACACTAAGTACTCCTTTGAAGTCACCATAGACAAGGCACATTCGTATACAATAAGTCATGACAAGGAAGTAACTCATAATACAATCCAAGTATAGTATGCATCATTTACATTTAAGAATATAAGAGTCAACATTACTCAATAACATCATTTAGAGGACTTTCATTCATAAACATTAGATCAACATTCTCCTTAACTTCTTCCTAGGAGGACATTCAAACAATAGTCATTAAGACTTGGAGAACTCACTATGACTCTCTCAAAGCCTACTCGTTCAATGTATGGATAGCATCCCATACTACTACCCACACTTTGTAGAACTCCTCAAGAAATCATAGTGCACATCTCACATGATGGGAATAGGCATTAACGGACATAGACCATGAGAGCTAAATCATGGAATCTGATGTACTATCCCACATCGTAAGGGTTGGCCTACTTGCCTAAGGTAAATCGGTAACGTTATCTTGGATGGAATCCGCTGGCTAATATCATATTTGGGAACATAGTTATGGGATAAGAAGATGTTCATTGGAACTCTAGCCTAACATTGAGAGAGTTTCCATCTTACCATATCCACTCGGTGCTTAGCCTCCATTCCCATAGAGTAGTTCATTCACATTAACATCATTGTACTTGAGAGGGCTACCAACACTAGGTCTACCGACCCAAAGTACATTACACAAAAAAGGGCCACCTTCACTAGGTCTACTGATTCAAGGTACATTAGGGATAGGTCACTGACTTTCCAAGAAGGGTGCCATAAACATTTGGGCCTACCGATACAAGGTCATCATTTCACACATGAAAGGGCCACCACCATTAGGTCTACCGATTCAAGGTTTAACATTCACATAGGGTTCTAGACTCATCATGAAGGGTCACCACATCTAGGTCTATCGGTTCAAGACATAGCCTAAAATACCTCATTAGTCATTTATGAAAGGGCTACCAACATTAGTTCTACCAATTCATGATCATTAAGACATTAAGTCAAAATACATTCAGTATTCAAGAAGTGGATGCCTAAGCCTACCAAGTCAAGATACTTCATTCATGATCACATTCATCAATATAAGAAAATGATGCCTTAGCCTACCAATTCAAGAGATCACATTCAATCATAGTTTTCATTTGTCAGGAAGAGGGCACTTAAGTCTACCAATTCAATATATACAACATTACATTATAGAACCCTTCACATTCCATTAACATTCATGAGTGTTAAGAGAGAATATACTATCAATCAACAATACAATTACATTCTATATAAGATCATCATTCCATCATTGAAATCACATGTAAAACCTTCACATTATACAATATCATGATAACACTTCAATTCACTCAACTATGCCTTCAAGGCCATGATGATAACACTTCAATTCACTCAACTATGCCTTCAAGGCCATGATCATAATGTACATAGTAAGTAAACACCAACACCTTTCAAGTGGATCAACAATTCAAGCATAATTCTACTTTAACATGAAATTAGGTCAAACTTGCCCTTTTGAAGGCTATGATCACAAATCCTCAATTCACTAACAATTCACCATAATTAGGTATAGATGATGATACAATTCAATAATCTAAATCAATCTAAGCATAAATCCGTCAACATTCATTCATAATCATCAAACCCACTTTATAAGGTGAAATTTAGGGATTGAGAGAAATCATGGGTTCATAGAGTAAATTCATCTTAAATCATCAATTAAACATAAACATAATCATAATTCATCATTTGAAAATGTTTGATGCAAGAACCCATGAGATTAAGTGAAACTTAGGGTTTTTCATGAACTTGAAATCACTTTGAAACTTCTTTAGAATTGACTCTAGGGTGAAATCTAACCCTAGATTAAGGATCACCATACCTTTTACTAAGATTCCCCAAGAAATTTGATGAAGAAATGCCTTAAATCCAAAACCCTAGCTCTCACTTCTTCTTCTTCTTCTTTGGGAACTTCTAGAGAGAGAGAAATATTTGAGAGGAGGTGGGTTTCTTTTTTATTCTATTTGGAGTGACTTAAATGAAAGGATTTAGGTCTAAAAAGGGTCTTATAGTTGCTAGGAAAGGAATAGAATAATAAGGACTTAACTTTGGAAAAGGACCAAGGACCCTTAAAGTTGTAACTTAAAAGTTTGCCGGCTTTGAGAGTAAAGTCTAAAAGAGAATAGAAGCTTAATGGATAGAGTTATGGTGGAAGATCGTTGCCTACCTAATCTACCTAATAAATGCTTGAACATGTGAAGTAATAGATTCACTTGAGTCATGAGGATACCAATATCTAATGTAAAATTCATGATATGGTATTATGCATAAATATAGCATGACATGAAAGATTTTCTCACATAGAGAGGCCTCTCGGGGTCTTGAATGCCTTGTTACATCTAGGGGGTACCCCTGTGTCGTGACAAACTTGGTAATCGGAGCACAAGGTTTAGAATGGTTCTAGGATGTCTCAAAACCACATCAAGTATAGTCTTGTTCATAAATGTGAAGCGCGCCACATATATGAATGAGAGGCAACTAGATGTTTAGGAAATCTCACTTATTCATTTCTCTAAATCGTGCCGTAGAGTTTAACTCTATAACATATTTCTCTAAATCCTTACCCGATGGTTTTCAGGATATGACTACTAGAAGTGCAGCTAGAAGGAATGAGGAAGAAAATGTGGGTCAAGAAGCCCCAGCTCCTCCTCAAGCTCCGATTGACCCATTGGCTGAGAATATAACAAATGCGGAGTTTAGGTCAACTTTCCATGTGTTGGATCAAGCCATGACGACACAAGCCAATAGAGAGATGGTAGTCCCCATGAACTCAAATATGGGTACGACGGCATCAAGAGGGAGGGACTTTACAATGATGAACACTCCAGAATTTTATGGCTCCAAAGTTAAGGAAGATCCTCAAGAGTTTATCGATGAGGTCTACAAGATACTTGTTATTATGGGAGTGACGAGAAGGCGGAATTGGCCGCTTATCAAGTCAAAGAGGTTGCACAAATTTGGTTCAATCAGTGAAAGAAGGCAAGGCCGGTAGAAGCGAGCCGCATAGAATGGGAGAGGTTCAAAAGTTCTTTTCTTGATAGATTCACCTTGAGATGAGAGAGGCCAAGGTGCTTGAGTTCATTAATCTTAGGCAAGGAAATATGAGTGTGAGGGAATATGCTTTGAGGTTCACTCAATTGTCCAAATATGCTCCTTCTATAGTGGCGGATCATAGGGCTAAAATGAGTAAGTTTGTGTCAGGTGTGTTCGACAAGGTAGTCAAAGAGTGTCGTACCACTTTGCTCATCCATGACATGGACATTTCTCGCCTTATGGTGCATGCCCAACAAATTGAAGATGAAAATCTTAAGGAGAGGTCTAGGGAGACAAAAAGGGCAAGAATGAATGATGGTAAATTTTCATATTCTAGGTCTGGTGGATGGGATCGTTTAAGGTTTCGGCAAAAGTTCTCCGGGAAAGATTATTCTAATGATCCTCCAAGGCCTAACAATGAAAGGGTGTCTAACTCAAAACCTCAAGGAGATGGTAATAGATCTTCGATGCCCACTTGTGCTAAGTGTGGGAGAAATTATGAGGGTAAGTTCTTAGCGGGTTACAATGTTTGCTCTGGTTGTGGGAAGATGGATCACAAGATAAGGAATTGTCCTTTTGTTGATAAGAATGATGGAGATGATCGTTGTAGGGCTCAACTCTATCCTTCATCTGATCCAAGTGGTTCAGGTGCAAATTCTCGTAAGCAAAACCATTTCTATGCACTTCAAACTAAAGGTGAACAAGAGTGTTCTCCCGATGTGGTTACCAGTATGTTGAAAGTCTTCCAACTAGATGTTTATGCTTTACTTGATCCCGGGGTTACTTTGTCTTTTGTGAATCCCTATGTGGCTATGAGATTTGATATGCTTCTCGATGTGTTGTTAGAACCTTTTTTTGTCTCTACTCCTGTTGGTGATTCTGTGGTGGCTAAAACGGTCTATAGAAGATGTCCCATCTTCTTATCCCATAGAGTTACTCTAGTAGATTTGGTAGAGCTTGACATGATATATTTTGATGTTATCCTTGGGATGGATTTGCTACACTCCAGTTATGCTTCTATAGATTGTAGAATCCGTGTAGTCAAATTTCAATTTCCAAATGAGCCTATCCTAGAATGGAAGGGGGGGAATTCTATGCCTAGAGGTCAATTTGTCTCTTATCTGAAAGCTAGAAAAATGATTTCAAAGGGTTGTATCTACCATATGGTTAGGGTGAGGGATCTGGATTCTGAAACCCCTATTTTTGAGTCGATCCCTATTGTAAATGTGTTCCCGAAAGTGTTCCCATATGATCTACCCAGTATTCCTCCCGAAAGGGAAATAGACTTCGGAATTGACCTTCTCCCGAATACACAACCTATTTCTATTCCTCATTATAGAATGGCTCCGACAGAACTTGAAGAGATGAAAGAACAGTTAAAGGATTTATTGGATAAGGGTTTCATCTAACCGAGTATCTCTCCATGGGGTGCTCCGATTTTATTTGTCAGGAAGAAAGATGGTGCACTCCGTACGAGTATTGATTTTCACCAATTGAACTAGGTGACCATTAAGAACAAGTATCCTCTTCCAAGAATAGATGCTTTGTTTGACCAACTTCAAGGGCAAAGTTATTTCTCTAAGATTGATCTCCGATCGGGTTATCACCAATTGATGGTGAAAGAGGAAGATATTTCGAAAATGGCTTATAGAACCCGATATGGTCATTTTGAGTTTTTAATTATGTCCTTTGGTTTTACTAACTCTCTGGCGACATTTATGGATTTGATGAATATGGTGTTTAGACAATACCTTGATATGTTCGTGATTGTGTTCATTGATGATATTTTGATCTATTCGAGGAGTGAGGAGGATCACATTAATCATTTGAGGATTGTGTTGCAAATCTTTAAGGAAAGAAAACTTTTTGCTAAGTTTAGGAAATGTGAGTTTTGGCTGAGAGGTCTATGGCTTTTCTAGGCCACATTATTGCGTGTAAGGGTATTGAGGTAGATCATATTAAGACGGATGCGGTCAAGAGTTGGCCTAGACCTTTAACACTGACAGACATTAGAAGTTTCTTGGGTTTGGCCGATTCTTATAGAAGATTTGTTGAGGGGTTTGTATGATTGCCTCTCCATTGAAGGCATTGACTCAAAGAAAGTCAAGTTCATATGGTCCGAAACTTGTGAGAAAAGTTTTCAAGAGTTGAAAGATAGACTTACCTCCGCTCCGTTGCTTACTTTACCAGAAGGTACGGATGGCTTTGTTGTTTATTGTGATGCCTCTAGAGTTGGGTTGGGATGTGTGCTTATAAAAAATGGTAAGGTTATTGCCTATGCTTCAAGGCAACTTAAAATCCATGAGAAGAATTATCCTACCCATGATCTTGAATTAGCGGCGGTTGTATTTGCCTTAAATATTTGGAGGCATTATTTGTATGGTGTTCGTGTGGATGTTTTTACCGATCACAAGAGTTTGTAATATGTGTTTACCAAAAAAGATCTAAATCTTCACCAAAGAAGGTGGCTTGAGTTATTGAAGGATTATGATATGAGTGTTCTCTATCACCCCGGTAAAGCAAATGTGCGCAGATGCCCTTAGTCGATTATCCATGGGTAGTGTTACACATGTTGATGATGATAGAAAAGAGTTGGGTCGAGATGTTCATAGATTGGCCCGGTTGGGAGTTTAACTAGTGGATTCCACCAAGGGTGGTGTTATGGTCCATAATGGTTCTGAATCATCTTTTGTGAATGATGTGAAGGCCAAACAATGTCTTGATCCGACCTTAGTAGAATTGACAAAAACGGTGCTCAAGAAGTTCGTAGAGGCTTTCTCCCAAGGGAGAGATAGTGTCTTAAGCTATCAAGGTCATTTGTGTATTCCTAATGTTGATGACCTAAGGGAACAGATCTTGTCAGAAGCCCATAGTTCTCGATATTCTATTCACCAGGGATCCACCAAGATGTACCATGATTTGCGGGAGATCTATTGGTGAAATGGGATGAACAAGGATATTGCGGGATTTGTAGCTAAGTGTCCTAATTGTCAACAAGTAAAGGTTGAGCATCAGAAACCAGAAGGTTTATCCCAAGACATTAGAATTCCTACTTGGAAGTGGGAAGATTTGAATATGGACTTCATAGTAGGGTTGCCACGTACTCGAACAATATGATTCGATTTGGGTTATAGTAGACCGAATGACGAAGTCGGGCCATTTCATTCCCGTCAAGGTTTTCTATTCGATGGAATATTATGCTAAGTTGTATTTGAGAGAGTTGGTAAGGTTGCATGGAGTGCCCTTGTCCATTATCTCTAATAGAGGTACTCAATTTACTTCTCAGTTTTGGAAGTCTTTCCAAAAGGGTCTTGGCACTAAAGTTAAGCATAGCACAACTTTTCACCCCCAAACTAATAGGCAAGCGGAACAAACAATCCAAACATTGGAAGACATGTTGAGGGCTTGCGTGATTGATTTCAAGAGAAATTGGGATAACCATTTGCCTTTGATTGAATTTGCCTATAATAATAGCTACCATTCTAGCATTGGTATGGCTCCGTTTGAGGCTCTTTATGGTAGGAGTTGTAGATCTCCTATAGGATGGTTTGAGGTGAGTGAGGTTGCTTTGATAGGACCTGAGTTAGTTCATGAGGCTATAGAGAAGATTTGACTCATTCGAGAGAGGTTGAGAACGGCTCAAATTCGACAAAAGTTGTATGCGGATGTTAGAAGGAGAGACCTTGAATTCTATGTGTTTGATTGGGTTTACTTGAAAATCTCACCCATGAAGGGTGTTATGAGGTTTGGTAAGAAAGGGAACTTAGTCCCCATTTTGTAGGCCCATATCAAATTGTGAGACGTGTTGGTAAGGTTGCACATGAGCTTGATTTTCCAAATGAGTAAGCATTGGTGCATCCAGTTTTCCATGTCTCTATGTTGAAAAAGTGTGTTGGAGATCCGACTTCCATAGTCCCCCTAGAAGGGTTGGGAGTGAAAAAGAGCCTTTCTTATGAAGAAGTTCCGGTTGAGATCTTAGATCGGCAAGTTAAGGAATTGAGGAACAAAGAGGTTGCTTCTGTGAAAGTGTTATGGAGAAACCATCTAGTTGAGGGTGCTACTTGGGAGGTCGAGGCCGATATGATGCCCTGGTATCCTCATCTTTTTCCTCCTACTCTAACTTGAGTTAATGAGTTTCTCTTGGTTTGCTTTTGTTTGAAGTCATGTGTGTTTTATGTGTTTTCATGATTTCCTTAAAATGCATGTTCATGAAAAAGCTTAATTTTTGAAAGAAAATGGCTTTTGTGATGTATCTTCCTCATGTTCTTGTGTATTTAGCATGAGTTGCTTATGGACTTCATGAGATGAATTGTTGAACATGCCTTAGCTTTGAGTGGAGATTTCCTCCTTGAATATGTGCTTTACGTATAAATTGCATTTAGGCTCCATGAGATTGTGTTGAGCATTGCTTTTAAGTTTGGAGATGATAGTTCCTCCTTGAATATAAGAAATCTGAAAATTCATGCATATTGGGTTTTTAGATGTAGTTCCTACTTCCATATGGTGCATTGAGTATGTTTAGCTTGGAGATGATATTTCCTCCTCGGTTGTGTGCATTTGATGAGTTGCATGCATGATAGACGGCTAGTCTTGAGTCTTTTCGTTTAGAAATGTGCCTAGAATCTCATTCGAGGATGAATGATCCCAAGGGAGAGATAATGTAACACCCCAGATTCGAAAGAGGTAAAATTGCAGGTTTTGGAAAGTTGCAGGTGCAAACCGACGGGGGCCACCCATTGACTGTGGTTGGGACAAAGGACCATAGGTAGGGTCCGTGGTTGGGTGCCTCTGCCTAGACTCAGACCTTAGGACCACTGCTTGACCAACGGACCGTAGGTCAGACCATGGACCGTGGTCCAGGGGTCGGTAGATGGTCGAAAATCTCTGTAGTTAGTGATAGTTGACTAGGACGGACCGTAGGTCCATCGATAGTCCGTCGTTCCAAGGGTCTAGGGTCCGTAGGTCGAACCCTCAGAAATCAGCCACTAACCACCATCGACGACCGTGTAGGATGGACTGTGGGTCCATCGATGGTCTGTCGATGGGGTCCGTCGGTCACATCTAGCAGTTAGTTTTTAGGGGCGCATTGGTCTTTTCCAGTTTTAATTAAATCAATGTGGTGTCATTTTTCCTAAGCCTGGACCACCTATATAAGGATTTTAACCCCCAAAATTCACCCATTCAAGTCATTATTTCAAAACCCCAAAGAAATCCCAAAACTCTTCTCTCAAATATTCTCTCTCTAGAAGGTGGAAGAAGACGGAAGAGATAAAAGCTAGGTCAAGTTCAAGTCTCCAATCTTCAAGGTTTTGGTGGACTTTGCGACTAAGGTATGATGACTTTTCATCCATGAGATCCTTTCTCCAAATGGAGTCCCTTAAGATTCCACAATTGTGAAGTCTAAATCCCTAATTTGAGTTAGGGTTTCTTCCATTGTTGTGGGTTATGATGAATGTTGATCCAAATAGTTGGATAATGATTTTTTATGATTGAATTGATAGAATTATATGTTTTTAGGATGAAATTACATGTACCCATGCCTATCATATGTTTCTAGGGTGGAATTGATATGATTAGGTTGATGCCATGAAGGAAAACTTTATGGGTTAGATATATCCTTGTAGGATAGATGATTTGTGATTAGAATTGCTCGAGAATGAAGCATAAATGATGATCATGGGATGTAGTGCTTTGAGAGTAAAGCCTAGACTATGAATTATTGATTATTAATGATAGAGTGTGGAAGGGATACTTCTCAAAATGAATTACTAATCATGATTGAATGAATGTGAAAGGTTTACTCACATGAAGGATTCTAGGTTGAAAGGATTTCTCACCTAAAATAAATCTAGACTAAAATTCTAAATAATTGATGAGGCAAAAGGCAACTACCCTTGACCTCCATATGAGAAGGATATGAGGCGATTTCCCATACTCCTTAGAATTGAACAAGAGGTGACTCCCCACGTTCCTATTATGATGATTGGACATGGAGGCGGGTACCCGTGTCATATGATGTGGTTGTGGAGGCGAGTACTCATAACCCTAAAGTAAGCAAGGCAAGAGGCGAATACCCATTAGCCTTTATAAGTTAGGCAAATAGGCGAATCCCCATGTCTTTAAAAGTAAGTATGAATAATGTGAATTATGTTATGAAGATGATTAGCTTGGATTGTTGCTTGAGTTGCCTTCCATGACGTAAGCATGACTAGAGGCGGATGACCCAAGTTTTGGCTAAGGATTATTGAGGTTACTTAAGGAAGTATTCCTCTTTCATTACGATGCTTTACATGTATTGATTGTGCTCATGCTTTATGTCTTATGTTGACTAATGCCTATGTTTATGTTGTTTTTGTAAGCTATCATATTTAGTTCATGTTTGTACTAACACATACTATTGCCTACATTTCTTATCAAAATGTAGGGTCCGGCGATATTGATTCTCACACTCGTGGCTAGGCCCATAGTTGGTCAAGAAGTGAAAATTTGGTGAGTCCTCATAACATTCTAGGATTTGACCACCCCTTTTTCCTTTATGTCTTTCTTTTCATGTTGAACTATTGTATGGGCTGTATCCCAAGATTATTCTTATGTTAGATGGTTTGAGACAATGATATTAGACTTCCGCTCGTTTTATAAAAAGACTTTGATTGTATTTGAAAATGCTTTAAATTTTCATACCTTTTTCTATTACTTTATGTTATGATATGCTAAGTTGCTTGTATGAGGCCTCTCAGGGTCTTGTACGCCTTGTACATCTAGGGGGTACCCCTGGGTCGTGACATATACATTTCCTCAAAATTAAGGTTTTCTTAAGTTTGTTGATTTTCTTTCAAAAACAATAAATAATAGGTATCATTACACCATTATTCAATTTTCACATCTATAGAACGATTTCTTGTTCATTAACCCAAGAAAAAAACTTAGTAACAAGAATGTATTGTTCAAAAATTGTAAAATCTTTCTAAAAAATGACTTACCCATTTTTAGTCGAACACGATCTTCAGTTCATAAGGAGAGAGTGACGGGCGGAGATGAAGAGGAAGATAATGGGGATAATATTTGTTAATAGTCGGATTTTCTAAGGAAGAAGAAGAAGAGAAGGACGTTGGAGAGAAGAAGAAGAGAGAAAATTCTATTTTCTTTGACTTTTTTTTTAAATGGTTTGGATAGAATTATAAAAGTTGAAAAATGAAGTGTTTTTTTGTATTTTATAAAAGATTAGAAAGTTTTGATAATGGTAATTTGGTCTCATATTTACTTAATTACATTTTTAAGTGGGTTTGACCCTTGCTTGGTCAAAGTGTCACCAAAAACAAAACCAACACTTAATTGACACCTTTTATTTAATTTTCTCCGCAAGTTCATCCTTTTAAATACATTATTTTTGACAAAAACAGAACAACTAAAGAATAATGAACAAACCAAGTCACGTATTTGTTATTGTTTTTACATATTGTTTCTTAGCCTTTGACATTCTTTATTCAGAAAAGTTTAAATGTTGCAATTACTACTTTTCTATTCTTTGTTAATACTTAATTTAGGAAAATTGGAGAGTCTCAACTATTATAACTACGGCTACTTGTAGCCTTTCTTGATTCTCCTAATTACTTGTAATTATTTTTATTTCCTATAATATTGTCCAGCCGGTGCCCTCCAGAATAACAAACACGTGACTTGGTTTGTTCATTATTCTTTAGTTTTTCTATTTTTTTTGTCAAAAATAATGTATTTAAAAATATTTTCAACTTTTTAAATATGATTCAAAAAGTTTCTAAAAACTTAATGAGGTCTTTTTATGATTTACTAGCTCTAGTATAATCAAGGAACACACATTTGAGAATACGAGAGACTAATATCTTTCACATGATAAATTTATTACGACATATTTAGTGGTGTCTATGGACATTGACATGAAAGAGAAAGGAAAACTAGTTGTTACTAGCTAAAGAATGAATAATAAATAAACCATAAAATTAAGTATCTTATACTTTGATTGCACAAACACAAACACAATAGAGAAAATGACAATCTACTAATTTACGAAAAATCATTCAATCTCGAGAATTCAATTATATCAAAGAATAAATTTTATAATTAAAAATATGTAGAACATAAAATTCATTAAAAAGTAAGAATTTTAATCTTTTAAGTTTTTAAGATATGTGAAAATGCCAAATTTCTAATATTAGGATATTAGAAAATGATGATTCATAATCTTTAAGTTATCTAGTTAAGAAATAAAAAATTATTAACTAATGAGAGTGAGTTTTGACTTTTGAGGAATAGAATAAAAATGAATTAATTTGAAGAAAAGGAGAATAGAATAGAAACCTAGAAATGTTAAAGCATAACTTGACTCCATTGTCAAATTTCCTTCAATTTCATAGTAAGGCGAGTAATCATTTGTTTCCCTTAGCGCGAATCTCCTCTTCAAGCAGCCATTCCCAGTCTAAGGCTTGTCTCTCTCCTTACTGAAATCTTGGTTGGTTTCATTTATTTTTGGTTGTTTTCCCATATTAACATGTCTTTTTTGTTTGCTGAAAATTGGAACGCAGATGGAGGCAACTTCTTATATGTTTGGGCCATACAAGATTGACAAAAAAGAAGTCTTTTATTCCACTGATTTCTCCTATGCCTTGGTCAACCTCCGCCCCCTTCTTCCTGGTATTTCTCATCTAAATTGGATTTCTTGTAAAAAAATTTAATTTGTTCCTTTACCTTTGTGTTTTTACCGAAAAATTCATCAACTTCAAACTATGGGATGCTTTCTTCATAGGATTCCAAAATATAATCTTTTTGAGCTGTAATATCAAACGGTTATTCAGTAAAAAAATTATTGATTTTCCCCACCAAAAGGACAAATCTGTAGTGCTGATTCAGTTGTGATAGGACATGTATTTTTCAATTAACATCATTCTAAAACTATGAGGCTAGGAGGCTTTACACATTGATCACCATCAGGACAGTGGCACCAACTGTTATGTGAATTTAGTACTGTTAGTAACATTCCTAATGTCGTGCTAGTTCTGAAACTTTTGTATTTTCTGAAACATATCCCATTCTAGAGGGGGTGATACCTTTGGAAGGTGTACTCAACAACACTTAACAATTAACACAAATCATTTGGATGGTTGGAAAATTAAAGGCCAAGCTTTCACGATAAAATGTCACAAGAATAATTTTCATCATTATCAGCCTGTCAGGATTAGATGATTGTAAATTCATGATAAGTTGTAAATGCTTAAAAACATTTTTAAGTAATGAAATGTATTTGATAAACAAGTAGTTATGTGTTTGGATATAAGTGTTGAAACTGCCTACGTTGCTCAGACTCTTCAAAAATGTCGAATGATGCATATCGGATACTGCAAAAGTAATGCATTTTGGTGAATCCGACACAGGTGCGGCAACTGTTTTGGAGAGTCCGAGCAACATAGGAAACAACTAATAAGCAGTTGATGTATTTGGTAAAAGAAGTGTTGATAAGTTGTTCTTTTGTTAGAATAACTAGAGTACCATTAAAAGTTTCGTAAAAAATTATAAATTTAAAAGTATGTTTGTAAAGAAAAAGAGAAACGACGGATGCACCCAAGGGTGTGACCTAGTGATCAATTAAGTGGTTGAGAACCCTAAGGTCTCAGGTTCAAAACTCAGCGGAGAAAAAAAAACACTAATCTGCCTAGCCTTGGTAGATAGAGTTACCCTATATCTGTTGCTGGTGGAAGATTTCAGGTATCCCGTGGATTTAGTCGAGGCAGAGGTATCCCGTGGATTTAGTCGAGACGCGCAAAAGCTGAACCGGACACCACGGTCATCGAAAAAATATGTTGCTGATGGAAGGTGGCGGGTATCTCTGGATTTAGTCAAGGTGCACGAAAGTTGGCTCGGATATCACGGTCATAAAAAAAGAGAACGAATGAGGAACGATGGATACCGATGATGAGGAAGTTGGAAGTTTTCTTTTGGGAAAGATATGTTGAGAATTAGAAAAAATATTCAGGATAAAACAAATATCAAGTGAAGAGGAAGTTAGGAGGTTTGTTTTGGAAAGATATTTGAGTCTAACCATAAGTTTGCGATGACCAACTTATGACTTAAGCTGATTTTTGAGTTATAAGTACTTTGGTGTGTATCTTGATTATAAAGTACTTTGGTGTTTACCGAATGTGTAAATAAGCTAAAAGTGTTTATAAGCTAGTTTGAACAACTTATAAGCTTAGTCAAACACCCTCTATTCCCGGTGATGATCAAAGTTGGACTGCATAATTAATAAAGTGATAGCACAGTGATTGCATGTTTATTGGGTTTTGCTTATTCAGCCCTAGACACATTCAATGCC
Source organism: Solanum chiquidenum (assembly GCA_029582725.1). NCBI lineage: Eukaryota > Viridiplantae > Streptophyta > Magnoliopsida > Solanales > Solanaceae > Solanum > Solanum chiquidenum. Next base: position 23,329 of record JAJOOS010003648.1, on the reverse strand, counting down.
TCAGACTTCAAGCATGAATACTAACTGTTGGACCAATTTTTTTTTCTAGTGAAAGCAAATAGCCAACATCATACTAGGAAAATGAACACTATCCTAACTTGGACATCAGACAACTGGTAGTGCTTGATCCAATGGCTGTAAATTAGTTGCTAGTCTAGATCTATGTTGCTCGGACACTCCAAAAATTGTTGCAGCACCAGTGTCAGATCCTCCAAAAATGCACTACTTTTGAAGGATCAGACACGCACCCCTTAGCACTTTTAAAGAGACTGAGCAACATAGGTCTAGACTAAGGTCTCACTTACAACACTTCTACTATGATGATCTGGTAATTTGTCAGAACCAAATTGCTTAGGATGTGGAATCTATGGAAATTATCTTGATTCTGCTATTTTTATACAAAAATCTTCTCCGACCAATGTGTAAACAAACACCGAGAACAGATTCTCTTTATGCTCACTGTGTTCCTTTTGCTACTTCCTTTTTCAATTCATACTTCTGTTATTTGTATATTCTTCTGCTAGTCCATTGTACGTTGTGGTATTTATTCATATTTCTTATGTATCTGGAAAAACAAAAGTTTTATACTTATGTCATCATTTTCAGTTCTTAAATGAATACCATCTATTGAGCTCTCTTTTCTTTTCATGCAGGTCATATCCTTGTGCACTCTGTAATTGAACGGTTGATGGAGATTCATTAAATATTTCTTTTTGTGAATATAGTTGGTTGTGATGATAGTGAGGAAGCTAGAATATGTCACTTGTTTATCTCCTCAATTTACTTATAGTATGTTTCTGTCCAGTCACCCTTTACTTGGATATTTCTTTTAATGCAAGACTGTTATGAATCTTTAGGGAACGATCGATTCACAGGGCGATATATAAATCAACTCATTAAAGGGAGGCTGAACCCTTAGAGTTCATTAAAAGAGAGAACTCCGGTCTCTTCAGCTCTTCAAAGAGAGACTGAAACCTTAGTGTTCAATGGAAGAGAAAACTCTAATCTCTTGCTTTTTGCTGTAAAATGACTTACCAATTTATTCATCAAAAGCCCCTTTCAATAGGAGTCTTATTACATCAATAGGAAGTCTAAATTCTTATGAAAGTAGGAGACCTAAATCCTATTTCAAACTAATAACTATAACTTAACCTAATTCTTATGAAGCTATGAAACATAAAACTCTATTCTAGAATAATAAATAAAGCTACTTAAATTATAAATAAATAATAAATAAATCTACTTAAAAAATATAATCAAATACTTAATTAATTAACTTCCTCGCATCCACAACATTTTGTCCTCAAGCAAATTTCGGGACAATCATTCAAAAGATCTAAAATAGTATCAACTTAATTGTACAATTCCAGTCCTAGCCAATTTATCTTGAAGTTGATGTTGATAAATTTCAATTCTATCAGTTTGCTGAAGCGTGACTAATTCACCCATCAGGTTGCTACCTTTACGAGGTCCAAATCGCTCAAAAAATTACTCACAATGATGTGACCAAATTAATGGGTTGTTGATGTTAAAAGTAGGAAAATTCATCTTTGCATAACTTGGCACTATCAAAGGTGAATTACCACTTGTTGGATGATTCTTATCGGCTAGTTGAATAGGTGGTGTATTGCCTTTAGTAGCAGGAATTGTTAATCTACTAGTTCTGTGAGCGCTATATGACTCAGGTCTATGGGTTGCTGGAGCCAACTCCCAATCTAGACAATTGTTCTTGGATGACTTTGATAGTTTTTTCACCGAGGCGTTGTTCCACTGCTGCAATTTTAGAGTCTATTAGGGTTTCTGTAATGACACGTTCTTCTCGAAATCTGGAAGTGATCTCATCCCCATTGTGTTAAGACTCTGATACCAAATTGTTATGAATCTTTAGGGAAGGATCGATTCATAGGGCGATATATAAATTAAATCGTTAAAGGGAGGCTGAAACCTTAGAGTTCATTAAAAGAGAGAACTCCGATCTCTTCAGCTCTTTAAAGGGAGACTGAAACCTTACAGTACAATGGAAGAGAGAACTCTAATCTCTTGTTTTTTGCTGAAAAATGACTTACCGGTTTATCATCAAAAGCCCCTTTAAATAAGAGTCTTATTACATTAATAGGAAGTCTAAATTCTTCTGAAAGTAGGAGACCTAAATCCTATTTCAAACTAATAACTATAACTTAACCTAATCCTTTTTTTTCGGAGAAGGTAACGATTTATATTATAAACCTGTACTTATGTAGTACTGAAAGCCCCTTTACAAAAAAGTATGAAAATCTAGGAACAAAAATAGCAAGCCTAGCATGATTCTAATACTTCTAGGATTGCTTCTGCATCTACGGGGGAACTCGTTGTACACCAAAAACATAATAACATAATACAATATGTTTTGATCATTTGTAGGGATCTGCTTCTATCCTCAAAGCTTCTAGCATTCCTTTCTCCCCAAATGGTCCACCAGATGCATGCTCGAATGGTTCTCCAATAACTTCTGTTCTGTGCCTCAATTCCTGCTTCCTCCCAACTTGAGATAGTGTCAACAATCTTGCTAGGCATTGTCCATTGAATGCATCTGAGATTGATGAAAATCTTCCATAGTTGATCAGTGGTTTTGCAATGTAAGAACAAATGCCTAACTGCTCAGTTGCTTCCCCACATAAACAACAATGTGTCACCAGAATGTTGTTTCGTTTTCTCAGATTCCCATGTGTTAGTACTGCCTCCTTTGCTAGCAGCCAAGTGAAGCATGCCACCTTGAGTGGAATTTTGGCTTTCTAGATTTGTCTCTGAGGTCAATTGAGGGTTAGAGGAGCCCTGTTTATGACCTTGTAACCTGAGCTCACTTTGTATCTTCCTCTGTTGTGCTCTGTCCACCATAGGCAGTCCTCCCCTTCCTTCAAACCTTGAAATGATTCCAACCTTTTAAAGAACTCAACTAATCTACAAACTTCCCAGTCATTTAAATTCCTTCGGAGAGATAGATCCCAACCTTGGGGAGACCACATTTCAGCCACTGTTTTGTCTTTATGTAGTGCTATGTCAAAGATGTCAGGGAAGATCTCTCACAAATTTTGATTACCAAGCCATCTATCTTTCCAGAATCGTGTCCTGATACCATTGTGTACTGTTATAGTAGTATGATTCCTTAGGAAAGGCCACCAATTTCTAATTGATCTCCAAACAGTAACACCATAGGAATTGGTTGCTTCCTTGGTGACCCATGAATCCATCTCTCTGTACTTAAGGTTAATCACCTTGCTCCACATTGAGTGTGGTTCATGAGAATATCTCCACAACCATTTCAGCTTTAGAACCTTGCTTTGGTTCTTCAAATTTTTGATGCCTAATCCTCCTTGTTTTTTGCCCGTGATCAGAACTTTCCAGAAAAAACCCTTCTTAGTTTATCCAATCTCTGTACTACTCCTGCAGGTATTGGGAACAAAGTTAGCATGTACGTAGGAAGGGCATCCAAGACTGCATTTATCAAAGTGAGTCTGCCCCACTTTGATAAATATTGTGTTTTTCATCTGATCAACTTCTTCTCACATTTCTCCAAGACAGAATTCCAAATTTCTTTGGACTGTGGTTTATTAACCTAATCCTTATGAAGCTATGAAACATAAAACCCTATTCTAGAATAATAAATAAAACTACTTAAATTATAAATAAATAATAAATAAATCTACTTAAAAAATATAATCAAATACTTAATTAATTAACTTCCTCGCATCAACAACAAAGACACATATGTATTTGGGTATTTATGTGCAAATAAAACATGCCTCTGTGATCAGTTTAGAAAGTCCAGCACTCTTTTAAATGGTGACTCACTCTCAATCGGTCAGCTAGTATATCAACTATGCTCAGTTGAACCCGTATCATCCAGTCCATTCTGTTTAGGTCTATTTTATTCTGTACTAAGTACTTATATTATTTCTTTTTTAAGGCAATTCAAGGTTTTTTTTGTTTTTTGTTTTCAAATTAGAGGTCTTCTTTTCTTAAAATAAAAAAGTTAATATTTTTTAAGTCCCACACTTATCGTTGCCTGGATTCAAGTCACAACCATTGTATAATGACCTATGAAAAAATCAATCCCTATGTAAATGTAACAAGAACAATCAAGCATATTTTTCTTCTGTTCTGTTATGTTCTTTGGTATTAAATCTGCATTGTTTCCAAGAGGTTTAGATTTTCTTAGACGGTTTTCTTCTATGTGTTTTGAGGTCTACCCCATCTGTTCTAAAACATTTTCAGTTCTGTACATATAGACCAATGCTGATGCATATAAAGGTTTGTGAAGAAGAAGATCATAGCTAAACTACTTACACTCCCTTTCTTATATGGTCATTTCTAATCTTGCCCATCTGAATATTCACGTCTTGTGGATGTGTTGAGCTTTAGGGCCCAAAATTCTCTCTCATGCAGAATTGCTACTTTTACAACCATTCTATAGTAGTTTCTTTCATCTTATTGTGTTTATTATCTCTAAGTGATTCCTTATCACTCCTCTCTTTCAACCATCGTGTTTTAATGTCATGTATTACATTTAATTTATCTGGGAAGGGAAGCATTGGAGTAACTGGTAAAGTTGTTGCCATGTGACCAGGAGGTCACAGGTTTAAGCCGTGGAAACAACTTCTTGCAGAAATGCAGGTTAAGTCTGCATACAATAGACCCTTGTGGTTCGGCTTACTCCCGACCCCGCGCATAGCCGGAGATTTAGTGCACTGGACTGCCTTTACATTTAATCTATCTAGCTATTCTCCTAACAGATTAGCCTAAATATTTGACTTGTCTTCACTTAGACACTATAATCCTGTCTAATCTCTTCAAATTGTAATGAATTTTTTTTGACTTCACCTACATATTCTTTATGAAGATGCTTACAGTGCTTAGATGTTGTCTTCGTTCTACTTATTCTGGAACTCTTACTTTCTAGAATACTTCTCCATATCACCAACTTTTGGTAAACTCTAGTTTCGTCGATCAATACTAAATCATTTGTAAAGAGCATGCACCATGTAACCTCATCCTACATGCTATTGAATATTGATTAGCTCTCTCATAACTAGGTAAACAAGAATGTGCTTAGTGTAGATCCTTTGTATAAATCCACCCTTAATGGGAACTCCTTTATATCACCTCCGTATCTCCTTCTCTCTCTGTTCCATCACTTTTGAACACTCTTTCATATATCCTTTTTGAGTTGTGTGTATTTGATATGAATTACTTTCTTCTCAAGTACCAACTAAAGGTCTTTTCTTCACACTTGTATTAGATGCTTTCTCCATCACTAGTTTAATTAATATCTTATGGAGATCCTTTATTCTATCTCTATAAATTTCCTTCAATCTTTTTAGCAAAACTAGGAACATTGGTATAAATCTACCATGCAAATTGGTTATCCATCATCTTTGTAGTTTCCCTAAATCTATGATCTATCACTCTTTTCCAAAGCTTCATGATGTGAATCATACACATAATACCATGTTAGTTTGCAAGACTTTGAATATCTCTTTTGTTTTGTATATATTCGAAACAAAGTACTTTTTTCACTTGTTTGACTCTTCCCAGATGTTAGTATAACATTAAATAACCTCATTTTCCATACTACTCTACTGGATACCATGAAGAAGACATACTTTTCTATCTCTCATATTACTCATGGTATCCGTTACTCTTTTTTTTTTTTTGATAACCGAGAAATCCGTGTGTGACCCGCCCTTTGGACCAATCATAGCCTTCTAAACTCGGTGGATAATGGGCCCGCCCCTCTACCCTTCTCCACTTAAATACCGGGCTTTGCTTTGCATGGTGTGGGGCTTGAACCTGCGACCTAAGCCACAAATCCTCCACTTTTTGCCACTTGAGCTAGGCCTTGGGGGCGGTATCCTTTACTTTTGCAGACCTACTTAAAGATTTCTATCATGAATGTATCAAAATATGTAATTCTCCTTGTGATTTGTGTTGAGCAATTGATTGAAATAACATTTTCATCTCTCTTTGACTCCCATCTTTGATCAAAATTTGTTGGCAGTTGTATTTACCCTTGGTTCACTCCTTTACCGCTATTCTCTTCTAGTTGTGCTACTTTCCTCAGTAGATGCAGAAAAGACATCCAAAAAGCTAGCTGTGATACCCTCTGGACATATATGAATTAAACTTGCTTTGGAAATTCTAAGGATATGTTTTGTCTTGTCTGATAATATACTAATTTATGTTAAAACACTGCAATACAGAGGAGTTGGCTCCCTTAACTGGAGCATGAAAGTTCGCAACCAGATAAAAATAGTGGTATTTGCTGTATCCTGTATGACTTCTATCTATCATTCCAATTTTACCAATGTTCCCCTAAGGGACTACTGCAGCTTATATGATTGCTCTCATAGACTCATCCTCCAAATACAGTTAATAAACTTTTCAAAGACATCATTATGAGTTCATATTTCTTGAATTATGAATAGACAGTTAAGAACAAATTGTTGTCTATTGGAAATGATGCTTGTTCCAAGCTTTTGAAATATCTGTAACTTTAATTTTCTCCCACCACTGTAATAGGTTCTGTTTTGTGCTTTATTGGCTTTTGCACACAGAATACTCTAAATCGTATTACTTTCTTAAAACGCTCGCATTCTTCTTTTTTTTCTTTTCCTCTGACCTGCAGTATGAGGTGGCATTCTTCTAAACATTTTGCTAATATTCTTAGAGCCTCAGTTATCTCCAATCTTAAAAACTTTGCTATGGTTACTTTGGTATACTTAACGAAATGTACATGTGCTTGTCTGCCCAAGGCGTGAAGTACAACGCTTTGCTGAGCTTACTACTGATGAGACTAGCGACTTGTGGAATACAGCACAAAAAGTTGGCAAGCAACTTGAGTCATACCACAAGGCATCTTCTCTTACATTTGCAATCCAAGTAAGTAGGCTTTGTTGTTATCTTTAACCATAATGTTGTTGTATGTTCTCAAAAAATACTACAGATTCTGATATGCTGAAATTTCCTAAAAGACGTGTAAATGCAGAATTTGACATTTTATAAAGTTTTCTCCCATCACTGTTGATATAAAATGGATAGGTGGATTTTATCTGTGTTGGAATTGTGCATACTCCTTGCATTTTCTAATATGTATTTTGGTTTTTTGGCCTATTCCTCTGCTTCGAAAGCTGGTGCTAAGTTATTTGTTTCTGTTAATATCTCAGGATGGACCCCAGGCAGGACAGACAGTTCCTCATGTTCATATTCACATCATCCCACGGAAAAGTGGCGATTTTGAAAAGAATGATGAGATTTATGATGCTGTAAGATTCAAATATCTGCTACTGATTGATCATACTTAGTTGGGTCGATTTGAAACATAAATTATATTAATCCTTCGCATTGTTCATACAGTTGGACGTGAAGGAGAAAGAGATGAAGCAGTCACTTGATTTGGACAAGGAAAGGAAAGACAGAAGCATTGAGGAGATGGCTGAAGAGGCAGATGAATATAGAAAATTTTTCCAGTGAAGAAGCAGATGAAACTTTTCTTGTGATGGGGCTTACATCATCTCATTATTACTCTCGTAGAGTCTAACTGTTGCCCAAGTGCTTTATTGATCACCAGCTATGGTGTGGATCTAACATTTGGATTCATTATAAACTATATGTGATATAACTGAAGCTGTTGCTGTTTTCTCCTTTACTCAATTTCTTTTGTTTGGATGAACCACCTTTCTAAGAGCTGTTGGCTATTATGTACCACTAATTTTCACAGTGTATAATTTGAAGGGGGTGAGAATTTATCTCCTTTGGTATATAGGCTCTGTCCACACTGGAGAATTGAACCTTGAATTCATAGTAAAAATATGAGTTGAGGGAATTCTTAGGTTTTAACCTAAACCCGAATTCTACTTTGGAGTTATGATAGCCAAATATGAGTTCGTGGACAGATGACGCTACAGAAGAATATGTCTGCCTCTGCTTTATCATCAAGAAAGATGTTACAACCTATTGAAATGCACATGATCTTTGAAAAGTGACCTTGGAATTGTACTCAGTAGCTACTTTTCACCCTGCTATTTAAGTTGTATCCATTTATTTTTTTTCAAATTATTTAACCCATAGTGTTGGCAAATTTTTGACAGAAGTGTTGTTGCTTCTTAGAATTGGTTGCAAAAGACTTATGTTACTAAAAACTACTCTAATGAGTAAGTAGTATTAATAATGCTCAACTATACCTCGCATATAAGGCATAGGTGGCCATATGCAAAAACAATATCCAACATTCGAGGTTGAACCACAGGGACTAACAAAGAGGATTATGCTTCAATTGATTTGTCAATTCAAATTTAACTAATACCATGTTATATCAGACAAGTATATAAAATTGGGGGAATTTGGAAACACTAAATTACTTCGATTTCAAGTATCAATTGCATGAAGTCAACACGAACGAGTTTCAACAAGATGGAGACGACTAGGGGTGTATGCATTATAATGAGGTTTCAACAAAATAGGCAATGATTAGTCAATTTCAAATCAGTCAATACATAGATAGCATTTGGTCTCTAGCTCTACCCTTCAATGAGAAATAAAATCAGATTAGACAATCTGTAGCTTTAAACGTATGACAAATTGCTCAAGTCCTCACTAATGAAATCTTACCCAACTATATTTTGCTTTCTCAAGTCAAAATAGTGTTAGAGAGTTTAATCATTGTTTGTAACCATTGATTTTTAATTAAAACTTCAAGACAACAACAAATCTATGCATAACAATTGAGTGTAGAACTATTTAGGGTGTGTTTGGTATGAAGGAAAATGTTTTCCTAGAAAACAAGTGGATTTTTAACTTATTTTTTCATGTTTGGTTACTTAGTAGAAAATATTTTCTGACAATGTTTGGTTGGTGAATGAAAAATATTCTCAGAAAATATCTTTTATTTTTGGCTTGAAACTAGAAAATACTTTTTAGAAAAATAATTTTTGACCCGGTGGCGTAAACAATAAAATTTTAAAAATTTGAATTATTTTTCAATTTTTTTTTTGTGACAAGGGTGATAGTTGGGGGATTGCTGGGTAGGGGTAGGAGTGGCGTTAAAATCAATTTTTTAAAAATTTGAAATATTTTTTTCATGTTTTTTTTACAGGGGAGGGGGATGCGGCTGGAGGTAGGGGTTGGGGTGGCATAAAAATGAAAACTTTTAAATTTTTGAAATATTTTTCAAAAAGAATTTTATTTTTTGACGGAAATTGGCCTGGGGGGTATGGGTGGTAGGTGTTGGGTGAGGTAAACAAAATCTTAAAATTTGAAATATTTTTCAAAATATAATTTTGAACTTTTTTTGTTTTTTTTTTTGTTTTGAGGAGGGCTGGTTTGGGCTTAGGGGTAAAAATATTTGAAATTTAAAAAATAAGAAAATTTTAAAAAATATCTTTTTTTTTGGGAAGAGAAATGTCGGGTACGGGGTATGAGATAAGGTAAGAAAAAAAGATTGAAGGATGAAGTAGAGTTTTGGAAAATGTTTTCCTTAATTTTTGAATAGAAGTCATTTTTCTTAAATTTGAGGAAAATAAGTTGATTTGGAAAACATTTAAGCCAACCCAAAATGGAAAAATTGGAAAATGAGTTTTACACCCACATCTTGCACACACACCTCTAGCTAGAAGTTTAGCTACTCATAAATGGAGAAATAAAGATTATACTCATAAAGAAAAACTCAATTTCACGCATAATCAGTAACCAAAGTCGAATTCAAGCTTGAAGATGTACAAATTTGAGTTATCTTCTTGGGCAAGTAAAAACTTTTATAATGTCTATTTTCTACTACAATAAAATAGATGATAAGAGTACATAATTACGCATATTATCATTCTTTCCTTAGAACCTTCCAAAAGGAAACACTTTCACCATGAAATTCGAGTTTGCCTCCGAACTTTTGTATTTCACTTTCGCTGCATCGGCGGAACGCCAATACACAACGTCCACCATTTGTTGCAACGCCGCTTCAGTGCGTCTCCTCATAGTTGAACCTATGCTTGGATCGGTGGAATGTCATGCCTAATTGTTCAACGTCAATGCTTAAAACCGTTTCTCCCTTTCCAGTCAGTAGAACGTCGATCTTCTCCTCCTGGACGTCGGTTCCTTGCCGGTATGTTCAATGAATTTTCGTTCCAAATCCTTCAATTTTCATTTTGTCAGAAATGTATGCGCATGAGAGAACTAGGGCCTAAAATCTCCTCCATTAGCATTAAAGCATAGAAATAATTCATGAATAAAGTTTAATAAGTTGGTAAAATAACTACTCATCAAACTTCCAAACTTGAACTATATTTGAACTCATAGACACTCAGTCATACACGCGATATGGTATGCATAATTATACACTAAGACACAAAAACATTAAAAATAGAAGACTCAAAATAAAACACTCTATATACAGACATAACTTACAATTGATTCCACCATCAAGAAAAGGCAAAGGCTTTCTTCTTTCAAAATCATTTTCATTTTCAATCAACTTTTCAAAAGACAATATTTCATTCAAGTACAACTTAAAAGAATCTCAAGCCTGTGACATCAACCTTCAAGGTTTTCTTAATGATTTACATGAATTTATTGCATTCATGTAGCTCAACTGAAATAAAGACCTCAACATTCACTTGAAGAATGACCACTCACACAAGAGATAATAATCTCACTTACAATTATGAATATCATATCACAGGATTATATATCATGCAATTTCACTCACTCACACAAAGGAATTCAAGTATACTCACATTGAACTATAACTTTGCCCGGTATATAAATCATTATTAATGTAGATTGTTGTAACACCCCGTATTCGAAAAAGGGAAATCTACCCATTTCCATAAGTTGCAAGTGTCAACCCACGCTGGGCACCCACGGCCCGTGGATGGGACCACGGACCGTGGGTGTGGTCCGTGGTTGACACACTGGCACTACCCAGAAAAGGGTTAGAACCACGGCCAGACCAACAGACCATTGGTGGAACCACGGTCCGTGGTTGAGGCCCGTGGTCCAAGACCCTTAGGTGGAAGTTTCTGACCTCCATCGACGGCCGTGCAGGACAGTTTATCGTCCTGACCACGGTTCGTCAGTGGGGTCTCGTGGGTCACAACTGATAGTTAAGTTCAGGGGTAGATGTGTCTTTTCCTAATTAATTAGTTCCTATATTATGTTGTTTTACCCTTCACTAAGACCCCTATATAAGTATTTTCAACCCCCAAATTAACCTATTCACTTCGTTCTTCCAAATTCACAAAAAAAAACCAAATCTCCTCTCAAATAATTCTCTCTCTAGAACTTGAAGAAGAAGAAGAGGAAGAAGGATTCACCTAGTGTTTCAAGCTAAGGTCTCAATTTCTCCATTGAAGTCTAAGGTATGATATTTTTCATCCATGGATTTCTCTATCCATAGAGTTCCCAAATTCCTCTATTTCAAAAGGTAAAATTCCCGAATTGAGTTAGCGTTTTCTTCAATTGTCATGGGTTCTTTTCATTATTGATTTAAATGACTGAATTATGATCTTCTATGCATGAATTGATGAAACACTATGGTTTTATGATATTTTCCCCTATGAACCCATGTAATCCCCATGTTTTCAAGTTATAAATCATATGATGTGGGATTTTGAACTTAGAGGAAGAGTTTTATGAAATTAAGCACGTATTACTAGTTTTACATGAATTTATGATAAAATCCATATCTAACCCATGTTTTAAGCATTGATGATTGAAAGTGGTTTTGACCGTAAATTATGGACTATGCATTTTCTTATGAAATTTATGCAAATGTTTTAAGGGTGCTTTGAGAGTAAAGTACCAATGATGATGTTGTTGTTGTGTTGTTGAAAGGACATTCTCATAAACACATACTAGCATGATGTGAAAGGTTTTCTCACATAGAAAGGATTCTTAGGTGGAAAGACTTTCTCACCTAATTAAATCAAAGAGTAAGAGCTATCCTAATTAACTTAGCTTTGATTGACAAGATGACATGCCTTTCCATGGATAATGAGAATAAGTAAGAAAATACTATTTCATGGGATTTATGCTTAGCACCGAGTGAATATTGATGTTTAGATGGAAGCTCTCCTGTTAGTAGAGGTCGGGTTTCTAGAAGCAATCTGTTGAGATGGAAGCTTTCCCGTTAGTAGAGGCTGGGTTTCTAGTAGCAATCTCCTTATCCCTTAACTATGTGCCCCCATAGGTTGATTATCTAGTGGATCTACTTAAGCTTGAAGTTTATGGTCCTTACCTTGGCAGGTAGAACAACCCCTTTCGATGTGGGAGACACCAGGGGATCATGTTATAGCTCACATGGTCTCTATGTCGGTTAAGGATAATTCCCCACATTAATAATGAACTAAGATTACTCAAGGAGTATCTCATATGTGTTCAAAGGCTTTAAAGATGATGTTAGCTTGAATTAACCATGTTTTATGAAGTATGTTTTCTAACTTTCTTATATCATGATTTTGCTTGGTCTATTGCATGTCACGAAATGAAATGTCCCTTTTAGCATGATTTAAATATTTTATACATGGCTATTATACTTGGTACATTGTTTTGTACTAACACATACTCTTGCCTACATTTCCCCAAATGTAGGGTCCGACAGTCAGGTTCCCGAGATTCGTGGCTAGAGGTTGACTTGAGATATTTTCCGAGCTTTGGTGAGTCCTCATGCTTCGAGGACAAACTTTATTGTTTTTAGTTTCTTTCATGTATTTATCTTTTGAACATGATGTATGGGATAGATCCAATTTCATTCTACTGTATTAGATGGTTATGATGAGACAAGAGTTTTAGACAAGTTTTTCTTTTATAAAATATTTTGGACTTGATCTATTATTTTACTCTAATTGTTCTATTTCTTATGTTATGAGAGCTAAGTGGATTGTATGGAGTCCTTCGGGGTTCTATACGCCATGTTACATCTAGGGGGTACCCCTGGGTCGTGACAATTGTCAAGACTCAAAATCATCAAATACTTGTAGGTTTAACTTAGGCTTGGGCAAAGGGTAGGATATCATTTGGTCAAAGTGACTTAGAAACCTCCTTAATGCTATCATGTCTCATTTTGAGCATGCCACTCACATCATTAACTCATTTTCATCTTATTTCTCCAATTCAAGACATCAATCAATTATTTAAACACCCATTTTTATTTTTCACATCATGCATGTGCACAACACAAGTTAGCACCAATTTTTGTATTTCCTTCTTTTGTTCTTTCATCCATGAGTTTACTATGCACTAAGTTTATGGTACTCTAAACACTTTTATCTCTTTTGTTTTTATTTTCTTGGTGCACCGTCCCCTCAAACTTAGGTTTTTTTTCTATATCACATTTCCATTATTTTCTTCTCCCCCAAACTTAGGTTTTTAGCCTACAATTCATCATTAGTAATTAAGGAGATGATGGTGCCAAAGTAGATGATTCAAAAAGGTCAAGGTGTGCAGCATGACGGCCAAATAAATAGGTTAAGACTCAATGGGGTTGACTAGGATAAATGTCAAGGAAAGAAAAATATTGGTAAAGTGGTTAGTCAATGAGGGCCTTGGATCTTCTTCCAATCCAAGTCATATCTAGAATTGCCTTGAAGCATATTTTGTGACAAGTTCTAGACAATATGCATACACAAAAATAAATCAAAACCTCACCAAACATGGCATTACAACCCAACAAGGTCTCAAACTAGTCTTGAAATTAATTAAGCCGGATGACTTTTGACAAACTACAATGGGTGACTTAACTTCCACTTGTAAATTACAAAGGCAAACGAAAAATGTACAAGTCATGGCAAGAGATTACTTTAAATCACTTTTTCCCTCATTTTTCAAAATAGTCTCAGAGGACCACGAACCACTGCCTGGACCAATGGACCATCATTGCGTCCACGGTCCGTGGATTGAGGTTCGTGGATCATGGCCTCAAAGTCTAGTCTCTGATGGAGACGACGGACGTGCAAGACAGATTGTCGGTCAAACCACGGCTCGTCGGTCAAGGCCCTTAGGCGGTCGGCAGTTATTCTAGGGGTAGCTGGGTCTTTTCCTAATTATTTTATCCTAATACTCTGTCGTTTTGTCTATGCCTAATACCCCTATATAAGTGATTTTAACCCCAAATTAATTCATTCACTTCATTCTCTTCAAATTCACCAAAAGAAGTTGAATCTTTCTCTCCCAAATATATTTCTCTCTCTAGAAGGTTGAAGAAGAAGATTCAAGATAGGGTTCAAGATCAAGCCTTCATTCTTGAATTGATTTTGGGCTTTGATAGTAAGGTATGATAGTTTTCATCCATGGGTTCCTTCCATTCATGGAGTTCCTAGATTCTCCTATTTTCAAAGTTAGAAATTTCCAATTGAGTTAGGGTTTTCTTCAATTGATATGAGTTCTCTTGATTATTGATTTAAATGATTAAATTATGATCTCTTATGCATGAATTGATGAAATACTATGATTTTATGATGACCCATGTAAATCCCATGTTTTTCAATTTTGATGATGTGATGTGAGTTTTGAATTATGAAAACAAAATATTATTAATTAATCATGTTCTTAATGATGATGATTGTTGTTGTGTTGTTCAAAGGATTTCTCATAAACACATTAAAGCATGATTTGTGAAAGGACATTCTCACATAAAGGATTCTTAGGGTTGAAAGGCTTTTCTCAACAAAACTATGAATCAAAGATCTTAGGATCTATTCTAATAAGACCTAGCTTGGATCGGTTACTTAATTGTACCTTTCCATGGATGATGCCGAGCTAAGATTGATTATTGAATGATACCTTTCCATGGATGACATATGACTTAGCTTGGATTGGCAAGATGGCGTGCCCTTCCATGGATAATGACTTAGCTTGGATTGGCAAGATGGCATGCCCTTCCATGGATAATAAGAACAAGTTAAGAAAATGACTACTCCGTGGGAATTATGCTTAGCACCGAGAGGATATTGAGATGGAGGCTCTCCCGTTAGTAGAGGCCGGGTTTCTAGAAGCAATCTCTTATCCCTTACCTATGTGCCCCCATAGGATGATTGTCTTAGATATACATTAGCTAGTGGATCCATAATTGCTAGAAGTTCATGGTCCTTCCTTGGAAAGTAAAAAAACCATTTTCGGTGTGGGGTAGACACTGGATTCCATGTTGATAGCTCACATGGTCTTATATGTCAGTTAAGGCTATTTCCCACAAATAAGCAAAGTTATGATGAACCAAGGTTACTTCAAGAAGTGTCGTAAGTATGATTTTAAGATGATGTTAACTTGCATTGATCATGGTTTTATGACTTATGGTTTCTAACTCTCAAAATACATGTTTTAGCTTGATCATTGCATACTTATGAAAATGTCAGTTTTAGCATGATTTAAATGTTTTATGCATAACTATCATACTTGGTACATTGTTTTGTACTAACGCATACTCTTGCCTACATTTCCCCAAATGTAGGGTCCGACTGTCAGGGTTCTTAGTTTCATGGCTAGAAGTTGATTGTGAGATTTCTGAGCTTTGGTGAGTCATCATGCTTGGAGGACGAATTCTTATTATTTTTAGTTTCTGTTTTACTTTCAGTTTTTGACATGATGTATGGGCTAGGCCTAATTTCATTCTCTTGTATTAGATGGGTATTAAGACAAGTGTTTTAGACTTCCGCTTTACTTTTATAAAACTTTTGGACTTGAAATGTTGTATTTATCTATTTTGTTCTATTTCTTATGTAATGATTGCTAAGTGTCTTGTATGGGGCCTCTCGGGGTCCTATACTTCATGTTACGTCTAGGGTGTACCCCTGGGTCGTGACAAACTTGGTAATCAGAGCACAAGGTTTAGAATGGTTCTAGGATGTCACATAAGCCACGTCGAGTAGAGTCTTGTTCATGAATGTGAAGCGCGCCACACTTATGAATGAGAGGCTACACGATGATTAGGAAACTCCATTTCTTTCAATATTCTAAAGTCGTGCGATAGAGTTTCACTTTATAAGGTCTCTCTTCTAATCCTTATCTGATGCTCTACAGGATATGGCTACTCGTAGAGCTTATGCTAGAAGGAATGTGAGGGAGAATGTAAACAAGAAGCTCCTCTTCAAGATCCGGTCGACCCTTTGGCCAAGTAAGTGACTAATGCGGAGTTTAGGGCTGCTTTTCAAGTGTTGGCCCAAGCCAATAGGGAGGATGCGGTTCCGATAAACCCAAATGTAAGTACATCAGCATCTAGAGTGAGGGACTTCACTAGAATAGATCCACCGGATTTTCATGGTTCTAAGGTTGAGGAAGATCCTCAAGAGTTCATTGATGAGGTTTACAAGGTGTTGATGATCATGAGAGTGATGTTGGTGGAAAAGGAAGATTTGGACGCTTATCAACTTAAGGGTGTTGCTCAAATATAGTACAACTAATGAAAAGAGGGGAGGCCGGAAGATGCAGGTCCTCTTGATTGGGAAAAGTTCAAAGTTTCTTTCCTTGATAGGTTCTTTTCCCTTGAAATGAGGGAGGCAAATGTGCTTGAATGCGCCAACCTTCATCAAGGAAATATGAGTGTGAAGGAATATGCTTCGAAGTTCACACAACTATCTCGATATGCTCCCACCATGATTGTCGATCCTAGGGCAAAACTGAGTAAATTCATTTCGAGTGTGTACGAAATAGTGGTTAAAGAGTGTCGTATCGCCATGCTTGTTAATGACATGGACATTTCTCGTCTCATGTCTCATGCTCAACAGATCGAAGAGGCAAAACTTAAGGAAAGGTCTAAGGAGACAAAGAGGGCTAAAACCGGTGATGGTAATTTCTCTCAGGCAAGGTCCGATGGACACGGTCATTCTAGATTTTGACAAAGGTTTTCCAGTGAAGGTTCCTCCAATGTTCCTCCTAAGTTCAACAAAGATAGGGTGTCTAACCCGAAGCCTCAAGGAGGGAATGGTAGTGGATCTTCATTTTGTATGTCTACTTGTGCTAGGTGTATATGGAAGCACGAGGGTAAGTGCTTAGCCGACACGGATGGTTGCTACAGTTGTGGCAAAAGTGGTCATAAGATGAGGGATTTCCCAATGCTTACAGCTAAAGAAAGAGAGAGTAAGCAAGATCCTCCTAGTTGTTCGGGTTCCAATTCTCCCAAGAAAAACCGATTCTATGCACTTCAGACTCGTAGTTAACAAGAAGGGTCTCCCAATGTGGTTACCGATATGTTGAAAGTCTTTTAACTTGATGTTTATGCTTTACTTGATCCCAGTGCTACCTTGTCTTTTGTGACGCCATATGTGGCTATGAGGTTTGAAGTTCTTTCGAATATGTTGCTAGATCCCTTTTCTGTCTCTACCCCTATTGGTGATTCTGTTGTGGGTAAAAGGGTCTATAGAAAATGTCCCGTCTCCTTGTCCCATAGAGTTACTCTTGTTGATTTGGTAGAACTTGATATGCTAGATTTTGATATTAGCCTTGGTATGGATTGGTTGCATTCCTATTATGCTTCTATGGATTGTAGAATTCATGTAGTCAAGTTTCAATTCCCGAATGAGCCTGTCTTAGAGTGGGAAGGGGGAAATTCTATACCTAAGGGTCAGTTTGTTTCTTGTCTTAAAGCTAGAAGGATGATTTCTAAGGGTTGCATTTACCATCTAATTAGGGTGAGGAATGTGGATTCTGAAACCCTTACTCTTGAGTCGGTCCCCGTGGCTAATGAATTTTTGGAAGTGTTCCACATGATCTACCCGGTATTCCTCCCGAAAGGGAAACAAACTTTAGTATTTATCTTCTCCCAGATATGCAACTTATTTATATTCCTCCTTACCGTATGGCTCCGGCATAACTAAAGGAGTTGAAGGAACAATTGAAAGATTTGTTGGATAACGGTTTCATCCAACCGGGTATCTCTCAATGGGGTGCTCCAGTTTTGTTTGCTAGGAAGAAAGATGGTTCCCTTCGTATGTGTTTGACTATCGCCAGTTGAACAAGGTGACCATTAAGAATAAGCACCCTCTTCCAAGGATAGATGATTTGTTTGACCAAATTCAAGGAGCAAGTTACTTCTCTAAGATTCACCTTCGGTCGGGTTATAACCAATTAAGGGTGAAAGAAGATGACATTTTGAAGACGACTTTTCGAACTCGGTATGGACATTAAGAGTTTTTGGTAATGTCGTTTGGTTTGACTAATGCTTCGGCGGCTTTTATGGACTTGATGAATAGGGTGTTTAGACAATACCTTGACATGTTTGTGATTCTGTTCCTTGATGATATATTTATTTATTCAAGAAGTGAGGATGATCATATCAACCATTTGAGGATTGTGTTGCAAATTCTCTAGGACCAACAACTCTTTGCAAAGTTTAGAAAATGTGAGTTTTGGCTAAGGTCCGTAGCTTTTCTTGGTCACATTGTTTCTAGTAAGGGTATGTTGCGCTCAAATACGCACACACAAGTGTACGTGGTCGTTCAAGTATTAAAGTGGATCTTATTAAGAGTTGGGTATCATACCCACATGGACTTACAATTATAATCAATTAATTTCTCCAAAACTTTCAGATTAGCACAAGTGTTATCAAGATTTCAAGAGTGATTTATTTTATAATCTAAAAGTTAAACAAAATTAAACAAGCGCGATTCAATATCAAGGGTTTCAAACAATGATTGGGTAAAGTCCAGGGCTGCAACTCTTATCATGATTCATGCAATTATATTGTTTAAATGGCTGTCAATCAACTATCGAATCAATGATCACAGGGTTAAATGTATGATTATGATCTCCCGACCTCTAATCACCTACGATAAATGACAACCTAACTACATCGTTGAGCGGGGATAGGCCGGACCAAGTACTGAGCATTACAATTTCTTCCTATATAGTGACCAAGCCTGGTTTCTAGGTATATCCCTACCCTAGGTACAAATTAACCCTAATTAGATAAAATCATGCTCCTTATGCCCCACGTTCTATCCTCTTATTCCTCTCCCGAGTTTAATTCGGACAATATATTTCTTTCAATGGTGATCAAGCACGAAATACGAAAAACAAGAACATAAGAAAGATTCATATGATAATCAATATTAACCCAATGAAAACTTAATAGATTACAATCATTATGTAGCCACAACCCTAGAACTAGGGTATTTAGCTACTCATAACAATAGATTTGATCAAGCAATGCTCAATAAGCATAAAGAGATCGAAAGTAAAGGAGTTTAGGAAAGAACCCTAAAAAAATGATAAAATAGCTTTCCAAGTCGTCGTTCTTCAAAACCTAGAAAAATAATGTTTAATAAAATAAAATATTAACCTCTTTATACTAAAGTCAAAACGGCCAAATCTGGCATCTAAGGGCATGACTCAGAGGTGTTTCTTAGATTCACTTCAAGGCAAGAAAACCTTCTCCGTGATGCGGTCTTGACACGGACCACTCTACCTCAAAATCCATTTTTGCGAACCAGTATTAAAATCACTCTCCGCATCGCGGAGAGGACACAGAGTGCTTTGCCTGGAATTTATTTCACGAGCCAAAATACAATTCCTCTCCACGACGTAGAGAGGATACATATATGCCTTGGAATTTAATTCTTCCTTTTTCTTCCTTGCTTCTTTTCGACTCGGATCTTTTGTGTTCCCCAATGTCCATTATAGTGCTCGTTTCTGCATTAAGCTTACCTACACAATTAATCATGTTTGTTAGCTCATATATAACCAAAAGACTCGATAAGACTATAAACAAACACATATTGAGTTCAAACTTAGCTTAAATACGGGCATTATTAGATTTCTAGGCATATAAATACGTCTAAGATCACTACCCCACACTTAGAGCTTTGTTCATCCTCGAACAACTTACTAACTACTCCTAGACCTATACTCTCTACTATGGTATTTGTGTATCCGCCACTTTCTTCCAAGGATCTGTAACCAGTTACCAAAGGCATGATTTAATTCAAAATATGCATGACTTCTGTAATTGACTTGACAACTTTTAGCAACCAACGCATTCAACAACATGTGCACCATTACATATCACCTATTATTTCATACAACAAGTGCCCCTCACTCCAAAGACTAGTCCACATACTCAACTAAGCAAATTGAATATACTTTAAGGACTTTGCAAACAAGGTACACTCTCACTCAACAAAAACATCATACATGCATGCATTGAGAACCATAAGCTTGCCCATTATGTACATCTCCACTAATGAAGTGTGTTATGCTCAAAATCAAATAGGACTTATTCCTGTTGTAATGTAGGCTTGAGGTAAGGGAGAATTCATTTAGATAAAATTAGCGACTTATCCTCCCTAATGCACCGGATCTAATTTCCTTCTTACATTCACAACTATTTCTTTTCTTCAGCACCCTCTTTCTTCATAGATTTCAACTAGTATTACCAACCTTGCCTTTATTTCTCACTCACCCCTTTATTTCTACAACTCTTTTTTTTGACACTCAACAATAGCCACCCTTGACTTAGAGATCTCTCTCGAGTTAAGCTGCACATTGCCCTTGTAAGGGCTAGGGCCATCATTAAGGTATTCTCCAAGTTAGCCACGTTCAACTTAGGCTTTTAACCTTAGTCGAAGTGCACAATGTCCTCAGGACCAGGGCCAATCTTATATTTAAACTCATAGGGCATCATTTTACTACCATTTTTCTCTCTTCCCCAATAGACTAAACATTTCCACCCTATTTACTCTTTCCGCCGTTTTCACTTTTCCGCTTAACACAGTGCATTAGGGATTTGGGATCAAAACTAACAGTATCAATAAAGGGATTCGACTTACTTCCGTGGGTTAAAACAAAATCAAGGCTAAAAAGCTCAATTGGGCTATACTAGGGATATTATTTCTGAAAAGGCTAATATTCAAGACAATTCAAAGAAAGCCTATTATCATCTTCTAACCACAACACCACTTTTATTTTGTTTCAATAACATGCCGGGCAAGTTCTAGACTCAGATGCATTACATGGATACTACAAAAACTCGCCGCTCATGGCACAAGTTCTACTCAAGAATGGATCAATCACAGCACACAATCAGTTCATACATAAGGTCCAATTTAAGCTTAAGTTGCAATCATTCAAGTCAAACACAAAAAGTTCAATTGCATTCATATATCAACTTCAAATCATGCTTTCATACATTTTCCTTTTGGAATTTCAGCTTCAGCACTAACCAACCAACCTAAGACTCAATGACGAAATTGCCCTTAAGACAGTCGTCATCCATCTATCATTGGGCAACGTGACTCAACTATGACTACTGACTCAATCTTAAAGAGATAAAATATTTTTGTATTTTGCACGGTTCAAAGGGACTTTCCTTGGCCAAAGAACTGAAAACAACCTCCAAGGAACCCAAAATAAAATTAAAAAAAATACAAAGCAATCTCAAACAATGTTCAACAATAAAATTATATACAGACCAGATATGCTTTTCACCTCACCCCACACTTAAATATGAGCATTGGGCCCAGTGCTTTACAAAAATCAGAACAATACAAGAGGTAAGGTGAAAACACTCCCTGATCAATCCTCCATCGCATCACTGATGAGTCCACCATTTGGACTCATTTAGGGCTTCATTTTAATAGATTTAGTGTCCTCAAATGCATATTTTGTGCAAATAACTGATGTAAATCCTAGAATTTTAGGTATTTGGATTGAGGAACAAAGCATGGACACTAATGAGCAAAAAGGAATAAGGCAACTGAAAAGATGAAGAAAAGAAAGCCTGAGGATCGCCTAACTCAGTGGGCGAGTCACCGAACGGCTTTGGCCTCGCCTAATATTCCAGTGTGCGAATATTAACCAAAGGATAGATCGCCGAGTGGATCGGCGATCCCGACTTACTGCGCCGATTAGACCTTCGCATCACACTTTTTTACAACTATAAGTACTTGTTTAAATTTTTAGCTTAGTATCCAATCTTGTATTGAAACATATTATTTTTCAGTTTTTGAAGTTGAGAACTTAGAACTGAATAGAGAGACAATATTTCTTTAGCTTTGAAGATTTGAAGGTTTCCATTTCTAAGAAATTCGAAGTGGGTGTTGAAGATTCTTCATCTTAGAACTTTGTAAAGACAATATCAAACGTACCCAATTGATGGAAACACAACTTGGTAACGATTTTTACCTTTTTACTATGTCTAGCTAAAACCTCAATTCTTGGGGTGTGAATATGTGATTATGGGTTGATTTAACTGCTGGGTATTGTTAATTGATAGTTTATTTGTTTTTTAAAAGTGATTTCTTTTAGTAATTATGGTTGAATTTAATAGGTTGTAGTTGGAAATACAATCTTAACTTTGTGTTTTTGGCTTGCTCGAGAGAGAGGTTTTAAAACCAAAATTATTGAATCGATGGTCTGTGGGTATTGGGTTGTCATGGGTTCAACTCGAGGGAGTGAGTCCTAAACCCTTTTCCACACATTCATCTTGAGAGAGTGAATGGACTAAAGTGAAGGTTGTGCTTCATTGCTGCTTATTGGTGTTCGAGAGAAACCAATTTGTTTCTGGGTAAATTGTTCGAGAGAAAGTTTACCCCCACTAAAGTCTAGCTTATTCACCGATTTACAGTTATTTACTATTAATTACAATTACCCGGTTGTTTACCTTACCCCATAATCCTATCACATCCCAAGAATCCCGTCTCCATATTCATATTTTCGTGTTATTTACTATTTTAGTTGATAATACAAACAAAAACCCCTTGATATTTGATACTTGTGTCACCCCAAACTTGAATTATGCTTTTATTCGTAAATGTTTTTAGCTATGATTGACTTGAGCATATATATGATTTTCTATTGATTCTTGAGTACGAACCACTCCCTTGGGACTCGACCCCAACTCACTAGTTGGGTTATATTACTATTGAACGATCGCTGAACTGTGAGAGCTACTAATAATGGACAATAAAACCACATGATCTAAATGTGGAGTTCGATGTATAAGCCCCATCGAGAGGACCCAATATACCCTGCCAGAGGTATAGAGGCGTGCTAGCGTGATCACTAAAATGATGCCCACGGAGGGGACTTACACCTACGTGGCTAGTAGTTCTGGGACTATTTGGGTATGCTGAACCCTAGTCCAACTCGATATTATTCTACTCCCAATGGATTAATTGATTAACACTTTATGACTGAATTTCTGTAAGTTACTGGATAGCTCAAACTGAACATGCAAACTGAGAATGCAACAATTAAATTGATATTGATGCATTAATAACTGAGGCATGTATAACTGAATAACTGAAATATCTGACCTAGCATGTGTAATTCAAGAATTAAAGAAATACATAGCTAGGGTTCTGGAATTCATGCAATA
>JAJOOS010003647.1:0-28005 GCA_029582725.1 Solanum chiquidenum | reverse complement strand
TATTATTATAATATTTTACTAGGCATAATAATCAATACGTTTCAGGTTTATATTTTTATGTCGTTTATATGCTACTAACTTATAACTCTAAATTAAATAGTAGGAAATGTGATAACATGCTAGTTAGAAGACTTGTAAATATTTTCTTGTCATAAATTTATGATAAATATTTGTGTGTCATAAAGAGAGTAGTATTATATTAAATATGACTTGAAAAACTTACAAAAGTTTGACGTTATAACTATTGAAACTAGAAATAAATATTGAAAAATAATTAGAACATATATTAAATCTACCGTTTCATACTTTATGAGTTTACATGTTTTTGTAACATTCCATGTTCATGCATATAATATACTTTATACTAATTATTAATAAGGGAAAATACATAAATTCCCCCCTGAACTCGTCTGCACAACTTACTTTAGCATTTTAACTATACGGGTGTTTGTTTACCCCCCTAATTTAATTTGAAGTGAATTTAATTACCCCTTAAAGGGTGACGTGGCAAAATTTGTATCACCAACTTTCTATAAGCGCGTGAGACAGAAAAAAACCCAAAAAACTAACACATGTCATCTTTTTATTGAACGACATATTTAATAACTTATTTTACTAATTTTTAAATATTTTATTTTACAATTAACTTCTCTTTCTCTGTATTTTTTTTTCCATCTTCTTGTTCCTTTCTTTTTCTTTTCTGAAGACTCTTTTTCTTTCTTATTCTTTTCATTCAGTTCAAGGTAAACATTTACTCATTTACTCCCAACTTTAACTTTTTTCACATTTTTTCTTCTTTATTTCTTTTTTGTTTTTAATCGTTTTTTTTTTTCTGTTTTTCTTTGACAAAAATTTTTGGTGTTTGATTCATTGACACCATTTTCGACATAAAAAAAGATGATTAGATCTATGAGTTTAAAGAGTTATAAAAAATAAACCCGATTTCCACTAAAAAAATTCAAAGATATTGTTGGCAAAAAATTGATTGTGGAGATTTCGTACAATTCATTGATAAATTAACATTTTTATGTAAATAATTTTTTAAATTTTCGAGGAAGGTGGTATGATGTAACTAAAAACTGAACTGGAATTGTAATTGAAATTTGAATTATAATTTGTAGATTGAGGGGTAAATTCATCGATAGGTTTAGTTTTGGCTCAATTTTAGATATAATCATGGTAGGTGTAGGAGTTGTTGGTTTAATGTGGAAATTGATGTCTACAAATGGAATATTGAAACTTATTTTCTTACGAAAAGAAAAAAATTGGAGAAGTTTTTTTTTTTACATAAATCGAAAATTATTATATAATGGAAGAAGAAAAGTTGAAGAAAATTTCACTGTAAAAAGAAGAGTTGTTGAGAAGGTGACAAACATTGGGGAAGACAATTAGTAATGAAAAAAAATAATTATTATGGAGATTTAAGTAATTAATTAGAAATTTTGTTAATATACACGTGGACGAATAAAAACGTGTGTGACTCAACAACACCCAACCTTTAACTGGGCTAGTGATGGAAGGGTTGAAAAAAAACATTTAAAAGATGTTAAGGGGGGTATTTAAACACCCGTATAGTTAAAGTGCTAAAGTAAGTTGTGCGGACAAATTCAGGGGGAATTTTATGTCTTTTCTCTATTAATAATTTGAAACATAAATTTATCTTTTATTATAAAGAAATCACATCATGTTATTAACTCAACTATTTTATGATAGTTTTCATCATGTCGAATTTGTCAAAGCTTGAATTTGTGGCACTTGACATTTCTGGAAAGAACTATTTGTCATGGGTACTTGATACTGAAATTCACCTTACCGCTAAGGGTCTTGGTGATTATATAATCGAAGGAAATAAAGCATCAAATCAAGATAAAGCGAAGGCAATGATTTTCCTTCGTCATCATTTTGATGAAAGCCTGAAGGTTGAATACCTAATAGTGAAAGACCCACTTGAATTGTGGATAGGTTTGAAAGGGAGGTATGACCACCTCAAGGCAACGGTATTGCCAAGGGCTCGTTATGAGTGGATGCACTTACGATTTCAAGATTATAAAACCGTAATTGAGTATAACTCTGATGTATTTTGAATAACTTCCCAATTGAAATTATGTGGGGAAACTATAAAAGATGAGGACATGTTGGAAAAGACACTAACTACTTTCCATGCCTCTAATATGATATTACAACAACTATATCGTGAAAAAGGTTTTCAAAAATACTCTGAACTGATCTCGTGCCTTTTGGTGGCTGAGCAGCATAATGACCTTTTAATGAAATATCATGAAGCCCGTCCCGCTGAAAGTGCTCCATTGCCAGAGGCACACGGGGTAGAAGCACACGGCCAGTCTGAAATAAGATAAAATAATTGAGGCCATGATAATGTGTGTGGGCGTGGCAAGGGTAAAAGACGATATAATAATCGTCGAGATGGTGGTCATAACAAAAGGGAGAACAATGTTGGTTCTCAAAATAATCTTTCTAAAGGAAAGGGCGATCACTGTCATCATTGTAGCCTTAAAGGTCAGTGGAAAAATGAATGTCGGGCACCTGAGCATTTTGCCAGGCTGTATTAAAATTTCTTCAAAAGGAAAGGAAATAAAGGCGGTGCCTCCTCTTCTAATGCCCGGGTGGAGTCACATTTGACTCTCAAAGATGATGTTAAGGCAGGATCTTCTAAAAAATATGATGAGAATGTTGAGGCAAACTTAGCATTGAAAGATGATGTTTTTGATGGGCTCGATGATATTACTCATCTAGAAGCTGATGACTTCTTTGGGGATCGTAATTGAAGATTGATAATTAAACTGGAAATGAATAATGTTGTTATGTGTTTTTAATGTCTTATATAAAATTCATGTACTTAAATTTTCTTTTGTTAAGTTTGGTACTTCTTATTATGTATTTTTATTTTTTTGAAGATAAATAAAATTTCCAAATCTTCAGTTGGATCCAAGATGAGTAATGGAGATATGTGACTTCTGGACAGTGCCACAACTCATACGATACTAAGAGAAAAGAAATATTTCTCTCATTTGATAATGAAAAAGGCATATGTTAATACAATATTCGGTAGTACAAAATTGATTGAGGGCTTTGGAAGAGCGGCCTTATTACTACCTGGAGGAACATTATTGATAATTGATAATGCATTGTATTGTATTAAGTCTCATAGAAACTTGTTAAGTTTCAAGGTTATTCGCCAAAATGACTATCATGTTGAGACTGCGAATGAAGAAAATGTTGAATACATTTATATTACTACAATAAATGTGGAGAAGAAAACTGTGCATGAAAAATTATCTGCACTTTCTTTTGGATTGTACCATACAAATATTGGTACGGTTGAATCACATGCCGTAGTAAACAAAAAGGTTTAATGATTCTAATGATTTTGTCATTTGGCATGACCGATTGGGCCATCCTGATTATAATATGATGCGCAGAATAATTGAGAATTCACATGGGCATACTTTGAAGAACCAAAATATTCTTCAATCAAAGGAATTCTCTTGTGCTGCTTGTTCACAAGGAAAGTTGATTACCAAATCATCAACGACTAAGGTTGGAGTGGAATCTCCCGCATTTCTGGAATGGATATAGGGTGATATATGTGGGCCTATTCACCCTACATGTGGACCATTTAAATATTATATGGTCTTGATAGATGCATCTACAAGATGGTCTCATGTGTGTTTATTGTCAACTCGTAATATGGCTTTTGCGAGGTTGTTGGCTCAAATAATAAGGTTAAAAACACAATTTCTAGATTATGCAATAAAAACAATTCGTCTTGATAATGCTGGTGAGTTTACATCTCAGGCATTTAATGATTATTGTTTATCCACTAGAATAACAGTTGAACATCCTGTTGCACATGTTCACACTCAAAATGGTTTAGCAGAGTCATTGATTAAATGTCTTCAATTGATAGTTAGACCATTGTTGATGAGAACAAAGTTGCCTGTTTCGGTTTGGGGGCATGCTATTTTGCATGCAGCGGCACTTGTGCGCATAAGGCCAACCAATTACCATGACATCTCCCCATTACAATTGGTTTTTGGACAGAAGCCAAACATTTTCCATCTTAGAATCTTTGGTTGTGCGGTATATGTTCCAATTGCTCCACCACAACGCATAAAGATGGGTCCCCAAAGAAGGTTGGGGATATATGTTGGGTATGAATCTCGTTCTATTATAAAATATTTGGAACCTAGAACTGGAGATTTATTTACGACAAGGTTTGCTGATTGTCATTTTGATGAATCAGTATACCCAACATTAGGGGGAGAACGAAAGCAGTTGGGAAATGAGATAGATTGGAATTCACTTTCACTGTCTCATTTAGACCCTCGAACAAATCAATGTGAGCAAGAAGTTCAAAAGATAATTCATTTGCAGAATATTGCAAATCAACTACCGGATGCATTTACTAACCTTCCACGGGTTACTAAATCATATATCCCAGCTGCTAATGCTCAAGTTTGAGTTGATGTCCCGATAGGACAAAATATTAAGGCAAATGAGTCTGGACCACGTTTAAAACGTGGTAGACCAATTGATTCCAAGGATAAAAATCCTCGGAAAAGGAAAGGAATAAATGATCAAGATGATCATAATATGGAGCTCCGAGACATAATAAATGATGACACCAAAGAGGAGGTCCATATACCCGAAAATAATGAGAATGAGGAAATCTCTATAAATTATGTCTCGACGAGAAAAAAGTGGAACCGAAATAATGTTGTGGTAGATAATATTTTTGCCTATAATGTTGCAATTGAAATAATGCAACAAGATGAGGATTTGGAACCAAGATCTGTCAATGAATGTAGACAGAGAAATGATTGGCCAAAATGGAAGGAAGCAATCAAACAAAATTGGCTTCACTTGAAAAACGTGAAGTGTTTGGACCAATAGTCCGAACACCTGAAGGTGTCAAGCCAGTGGGGCACAAATGGGTTTTTGTGCGAAAACGCAATGAAAATGGTAAAGTCGTAAGATATAAAACACGACTTGTGGCACAAGGATTTTCGCAAAGGCCTGACATTGATTATGAGGAGACATATTCTCCTGTGGTAGATGCAATTACCTTCAGATATCTAATAAATATGACAGTTCATGAAAAGCTTGAAATGCATCTAATGGACGTTGTCACAGCCTATTTATATGGCTCACTAGACCACAATATTTTTATGAAAATCCCTGAAGCACTAAAAGTGCCTGAAGCATATAAAAATTCAAATGAAAGTTGTTCAATAAAGCTTCAGAAATCCTTATATGGATTGAAACAATCAGGGCGAATGTGGTATAATCGTCTTAGCGAATACTTGTTAAAGGAAGGGTATCATAATGACCCTATTTGTCCTTGTATTTTTATACGAAGGTCAAAATCTGAATTTGTAATAATATTTGTTTATGTTGATGACTTGAACATCATTGGAACTCATACAGAGCTTTCAAAAGCCGTTGAGTGTTTGAAGAAAGAATTTGAAATGAAAGATCTTGGAAAGACAATTTTGTCTTGGCCTTCAGATTGAACATTTGAAAAGTGGAATATTTATCCATCAATCAACATATACTGAAAAGGTTTTGAAGCGATTTTACATGGATAAATCACACCCATTGAGTACCCCGATGGTTGTGAGATCTCTCGATATAAATAAAGATCCATTCCGACCTCAAGAAAAGGATGAAGATATTCTTGGTGATGAAACAACATATCTTAGTGCTATTGGGGCACTAATATACCTTGCCAACAATACCCGACCAGATATTTGCTTTTATTGGCGAGATTCAGCTCATGTCCAACAAAAAGACATTGGAAAGGTGTTACGCATATATTCAGATATCTTCAAGGAACAATTGATATGGGGTTGTTGTATTCTAATGCATCCAAGTCAGAATTGATCGGTTATGCAGATGCGGGATATTTGTCTGACTCACATAAAGCTATATCTCAGACAGGCTATTTATTCACATATGGAGGTACAACTATATCATGGCGTTCGATGAAGCAAACAATAGTTGCTACTTCTTCAAATCATGCAGAGATAATAGCCATTCATGAAGCCAGTCGTGAGTGTGTATGGTTAAGATCAATGACTCAACACATTTTGCAATTATGCGGTCTTTCTGTGCAAACAAAGATTCCAACAATATTGTATAAAGATAATTCTGCTTGCATAGCCCAATTAAAGGGAGGATATATCAAAGGAGACCGAACAAAGCATAGTTCACCTAAGTTCTTTTTCACACATGATCTTCAACAAAATGGTGAGATAAATGTTCAACAAATTCGTTCGAGTGATAATCTTGCAGATTTATTCACTAAGGCATTGCCAACGTCAACATTTGAGAAGTTAAGATATAAGATTGGAATGCGTCGTCTCCGAGATATCAAATAAAGTTTTCATCAGGGGGAGTAAAATACGCGTTGTACTCTTTTTTCCTTAGCCAAGGTTTTGTCCCATTGGGTTTTCCTGGTAAGGTTTTTAGTGAGGCAGCACTCAAGGCGTATTACAAGATGTGTGTACTCTTTTTCCTTCACTAGACTTTTTTCCACTGTATTTTCCCTAGTAAGGTTTTAACGAGGCACATTATCTATAAACATCCAAGGGAGAGTGTTATAAAACCATTGAATTGTGGATGTTTCTTTTCATCAACAACATAACGTAATGAACCTATTTAATGTAAGACTTAAAGTTGTGCTAACGTATTTGGTTGAAGGATGTAAAAGGGTGTTTTCTAAATCTTTTAAAAGGGTAGTCTTTTCACCCTTATGAAACATATATTTGAAGAGTTCAAAGAATACTTCTACTTAATATTTCTATTTGTCTTACCTCCTTGTTTAGTATTATAGTATTTTGCTCTCATTTTAAAACATTATTGTCTTTTCTTCATATGTCAAAATGGACAAATAAAAATGAAAGTTTATTTGTCTTCATAAGTAATAATACATATGAGATAACTTATTCCATCACTAAAATATTAATAATGAAATAAATAATCTCAAAATTATCTGATACCTCTAACCAAACACAAAACAAAATAATTATTCAAATTATTATATTTTATAACTCATATCAAACGATTGCTAAAAGTTACATACCTTCATTCATTAAGGATTGTGCTAATGTCCCCATTAAAAAAAAACAAATGACTTCTCATAATTCCACTTCTGTTTCATCAGTAGTACTACAATTCAATACCTCATAATTTGATTTCACAGACTTGCACGTGAAATTAATGTTATATTTTAATTTCTTGTTTGTTTGTTTTTAAATAACATTATTTTTCAATATTTTATCCGTTTATTCTTATCTATCTAATATATTTAAAAAGGAAAAAGATTTTATATGCCTGAACTTTATTATTTAAAGTTGAAATATTAAATACTTTGCTTCACAAAAATGCTCACATATTTCTACTGTCACACAATTAACATAGTAAATATAAATTTAGTAGACTAAAAAAATATGAAAAATATTTACATTTAAATATTTAGCATAATATTATTAAATCATCGTACAAATAAAAACTCTACATCACAAGTGTGTTGTCGTTGAAACAACTAAAGTTTTATCTCTATCTCATACTAGTAGAAGTTAGGGTGGTGGACAGGGGCGGAGCGACCTTGTAAGGGGTTCATCCGAACCCCCTTCAACGGAAAATTATATTATTTATATATGCTTAAAATAATTTTATATGTATATATAGTGGATGTCGAACCCCCTTCGACTACTTCATGTGTTTGTTTCTACAGATTTTGAACCACCTTATTGAAAATTCTGGCTCCGCCTCTGGTGGTGGAAATGGAAGCTATATAGGTGTAGATAAAAGATGATAAAAATATCATTAATTTATAATGTCAGATTTGTACTTTTTTTTTTTTTTTTTTTGTTTGGGGAGGGTATAACAATTTTAATTGCAATATTATTTCATAATGTTAAGTTTAATTATTCAAAACGTGTGATCTTAATTCTTAAAATTAATAAAATAATTCTTTTAAAAATATATTAAATCAAAAAAATAAAATGAAGATTCAGTAATTCTAACACCTTGAAGAATTATGTATATCACATAAAATCAAAATTATAAGTTACATATTTAAAAATATATAAAATCAAAATGATTAGTTTGAAAATATTGTTTGCTATGTTCTTGGTTCAATAGCAATTCAATTTCTCCTTACGTCTATTAATAGTTTCCTAACAATTTGTCAATTTCTAGCCTATAAAATAATTTAATTAAAAAAAATCAAAATCACATGTTATGAATATTTGGAGCTTAACGGTAAATAGTCAAATAACACCAGGATGCAAATTAAAATCATGCAATAATACAAGGAGTAAAATTGCTATTTTTCTTTAAGAGTTAAAATATTTTTTGACTCGTTACCAATATATCCTTAGGAGTCGTTTGATATGAAGGATAAATGACTATAATTTTAAAATTTGTTGAATTATTTTTTCTATATATAATTTAAGATATTAGTTAATTTCAAAATTATTTACTTCATTATTTGTATTATAACAATAAAATAAATTATCTTAATATACGAATTTAAATGGTCGATAATTGTCCACTAAAATTAAGGGCCTAATGCATATGCCTTAAAAATCAAAGCATAGAGCCAGCCCTGACTATGACATTTGCAATGCAAAATGATAGTTATTTCATGAAATTAATCGTAGCACGCCAGAGCTAAATAGGTTAAAAGAATAAATTATTGTGAATTGAGGTAAAAACTAATATAACTATATATAACATATCAAATTAAAAATATTTTGGTACATTTGATATTTTTCTAATTTAGGACCACAAGAAAAAATCTTCTTTATTTTTTAAAATTTTATGTCAAGTCAAACTATGTTATTTTTTTAAAATGGAGAGAATACTGACTATAGAAAAATGTCATTCCTTTTGAGATTAATTTTAAAAAATGTGTCACATATAGTACAACCTTACTAAATTAATATATGTGAGACCATGAAATATTATTATTTTATAGAGGTATTATTTAATCAAAAAATTAATATTTATTAATTTAAAGAGTGTTTCGACACTGCAAAATTTATTCAAAGATGAGATCTCATGGAATTTAACTGAACCCACTTGTGAAAACGTCATTCATGAATTTGAGGTCATGATTAATAATCTCAGTTATCATGTTAATAACCTATTGGATATGTGAAAATGATACATATTCATAGGTCCAAGTTTTGAAAGAAATTGTGGTACTATTGGAAAAAATAATAATGATGATATAGTTGAAGATGATACAATACATTTGGAGCCAACAACGCGAAATGAAACACTTATTGCAACTAGATTTCATCACAATTTTATGGTGCAGTTAAAAAAGATAACACCAAAACTTTTGGATTCAATAAGAAAAGTTAGATTCAACTAAATTTAAATTTTATGAAAAAACATAAAACAATATAATCATATTTCCCCAAATTATGTTAGATATATTTGTATTTTTAAAGAATTATTAATTTATAATATTAATGAGACCATATATTTATATATGAGTTTTCTGAAAATATATTATCTTATCGAAATGGGTGAATTTTTCATTGGCACAAGTCGGGACCAGAAGAAAATATTAACTTAGAGATATTATTAATTGATCGTGTATTAATTTAGTAAGGTTTTACTGTAAGTTGAGATAAATAGGGGCGAAACTAAGTGTGAGTTTCTGGGTTTGGACAAACCCAATAGTTTTCCGTAAACTTTCTAGTTATATTAACTTGTGAAACCTTTAACAAAATTGATTGATGGCTTAGTGATAAAGATGAGTTGTTGAAATGCTTTCCAAACTAGTATTGTGACATAATCAAAATAATTCTAAGGGGTCGTTTGGTTGGGAACGTGTTATCCCATGATTAGTTATCCTGGAATAACTTATCCATCACTATCACTATGGTATACATTATCTCAAACACTATAACCAAACAAGAAACCAAGATATTATTCCATGACTATTTATTCTTAACTCTAATACCAAACGATCCCTAACAAACCACACTTATTTCGGTACGGACTGAATAATAACAAGTTGACAGTATAAAAATAAAGTGAAAAAACTCTATCAATAAAAGCTTTAGCAATCAACCAAAAGGGGAAGAGGGAAGAGAGTAAAAAAAAAACAGAGGAAAATGGAGAAAATCCAGCACAAAACTATCTCCGTTAATGGAATCAAAATGCACGTAGCAGAAATTGGTGAAGGTCCAGCAGTTCTATTTCTACATGGCTTCCCTGAGTTATGGTACTCATGGCGCCATCAAATGCTGTACTTTTCTAACAAAGGTTACAGAGCTATTGCTCCTGATCTTCGCGGTTACGGAGACACTGAAATTCCATCTGAAATCAGTAGCTATACTGCTTTTCACATTGTTGGTGACTTGATTGCTCTGTTAGATGTTCTGGATCTAGAAAAAGTGTTCTTAGTTGGACATGATTGGGGTGCTCTAATTGCTTGGTTTTTCTGTTTGTTTCGTCCTGATCGAATTAAAGCTTTGGTGAATCTGAGTTGTGAGTTACGGCCCAGAAATCCGTTGCGAAAACCGATTGATTGCTTGAGGGAGTTGCTTGGTGATGACTATTACATGTACAGATTTCAGGTATATTTGTTTGTTTTTTTACTTAGAACCATTGACATAATTCTCGACTTCTCGTTCACAAGCTAGTTTTCGGGGTTGAGTTAGATCTAATATTCATTCGTTTCGGTTTTTTTTAAAAAAAAACTCCGAAATTGTTCTCTTTCCATTCAATTTTTTTTGGGTATATGGATGAAGATAACGTAGATTCAGCCTGTGTGAAATTTTGATAGCTGGTATTCTTTGAGCCGATCAAAACTTGTTTCAGATTGAGCTGTAAGGGTGTGGATGGTAGGGAAGAAAGTGTTTTTTAAGTTTGGTTGATGGAAATGTTAGAAAAATATATTTTTTAAAAGTTTCTTAAAAATGAATAAAATTACTTTTCTAATGAAAGTATGAAAAATAAGTTGGGTTAATTAGATATTTTAAGGGGTCGTTTGACAGAGTGTATAAGAATAATATAAAATATAGTGTATTAGTAATGCTTGCATTAGTAACGCTTGTATTAGTTATGCTTGCATTAGTTATGATAAGATTTTTTTATACAATGTTTGGTTTGGTGTATTAAAAATATTATGCATTACATAGTTTTTTTAGAAAAAATATTTGTTTATAAAAATACCTCAACAAATATAATGGAAAGATGTAAAAAAAGTTTTTGAGGGCAATTATGTCTTTAATAATGTTAATGCATGTATTAGAACCCATTGCATTACTAATGCATAGAAATAGATGGTATTAGTAATACACTCTTCAATACACAATAGAGTTTATTACCAATACAAACATTAGTTATGCATATGTTAGAAAACTGTACCAAACAAGGTACTAATAATACATTAAGCTAATGCAAACATTATTTTCTTCAATACACTCTACCAAACGATCCCTTAAAAGTTTATTGTCTTCTCTCACTCATCCAACCCCAACTCCTGAGAACCCCCACACTCCTTCTCTATCGGTTCTGTAACACTTTGCTAGATAACACATGTTTTTGGGAATGTCATTTTTTGTGGAAAACTTTTTTCTGAAAATGTTTATCAATTTTTTCATGTTCGATTGATCATTTAAAAAAAAAAGTATTTTCATTAATAAAAATAAGATGGATTTACACTGATTGATGGGGGTTCCCAGGAACCCACTAACTTTTGTACGATTCTATATATTTATTAGGGAAAATTGAATATAATAGCAAACTATTAAATCAAATTAAATGCTATAAATATAGTTTGATTTAATTGTACCTCATAGCAAACTGTTGCTATTTCACCTCTCTCCTGGTGTATCTCGCTTGCCACTCTCGTTCTCTCCCTCACCTCTCTCCTGGTGTATCTCGCTCGCTACTCTCGTTCTCTCCCTCGCCTCTCTCGTTTTTTATACAAACACAAGTGTATAAAGTGCGTTTGTGTTTGTATAAAGCGAGAGAAAATTGTATATATACATATATTTTCGTTCCCCTCTCTCCCCTCTTCCAGATCTTGCTCGCCACTCTCCCAGATCTCGCCTCTCTCACTTTATACAAAAAACGCAAATTGTATAAAATGCGTTTGTGTTTGTATAAAACGAGAGAAAATTGTATATATACATATATTTTCGTTCCCCTCTCTTCTCTCTCCCAGATCTCGCTCGCCACTCTCCCAGATCTCGCTCTCTCACTCGCCTCTCTCACTTTATACAAAAACTCAAATGTATAAAATGCGTGAAAATTGTATATATACATATATTTTCGTTCAACTCTCTCCCCTCTCCCAGATCTCGCTCGCCACTCTCTCAGATCTCGGTCGCTCACTCGCCTCTCTCACTTTATACAATTGATCTTTTTGTATATATATACCAAATCAGATTATACAACTGCTTTCTTTTGTATATGTATAACGAAATATACATATTTATGTTTGCTATGGAGCGCAATTATGCAAACTTTGCTATAACATACAAATATGAATTTTGTGTTTGCTATATGTGAAAGTTGCTCTATTTATTATTCTCTCTTTTAATACTTGTCTACTATTGACTTTATACACATCTTAGGAAATTTTAATTAGAACAATAATTTACTATAATTAATGACAATGATAAATTTGGAATGAAATGTAAAATTATCCATTAATTTTATAAAGTAGATAAATAAGATTAAATATTCTAAAATAGTATAGTGGGTAACTATTGTTGAAAGAAGGAGATGATTTTTTTAAATAAATATATAAGAAATATGATTTTAAAACTCGTCAACAAAGTGTGTTATTTGTCCAATAGCAATGATGACTCTTTTAAGCATTATTGTCCTCTTGGCAATCTCCAACCCAACTCTATTTTATTCTTCGGTTTTTTATATTTAGAGAGTAAAATAGAAATGTCCTTTTCAAACATTTTTATTTTATCCTTTGCTCTCAATAATAGAGAGTTGAATAGTAGTTCTCCAAATTCAGAGAACTACTATTTATACTCTCTGTTTCACTTTTTGAATGTTATATTATTATTTCTATTATTTTGTAATTAACATATTATTTTTTATATAATGATATTAATTAAATTTTTAATATTCATAATTTTTTTAAAATGTAATATAACATTTAAAAAATATATTATTTAATATATACTACTTTCATCCCGCATTAATAATATTTTAAATATTTTTTTTCAATTTTCGTTACTTCAAGTGAATATAATTTGATATTATTATGAATTTTCACTCTGAAGAATCCACAAAATTTAAATGATAAAATAAAAATTTCAATTTAAAAATACAATACATAACATAATAATTTAAATACAAGATAATAATACAATACATAACACAATAATTTTAAAATCACAATAATAATAATAATAATAATAATAATAATTTAATAATCAGGTAGGTCCTTTCCAAATTTAACAATATTCGGAAAAAAATAATGTATGATCTGGGAAAGTTATTATTGTGATTGCGGTTGTTCTTGTTGATTGCATTTTACAATTATTTTTAGTTGTTCTTTAGAAATTTAAAATAAAATATAAATCTATATTATATAAAGAATTTAAAAAGAATAAATTTTATATTACATGAAAATTATATAGGGTGATTTTGAAAAAAAATAGAAATGATTTAAG
Organism: Solanum chiquidenum; assembly: GCA_029582725.1. Lineage (NCBI taxonomy): Eukaryota > Viridiplantae > Streptophyta > Magnoliopsida > Solanales > Solanaceae > Solanum > Solanum chiquidenum. The sequence continues at coordinate 14,311 of JAJOOS010003647.1, read as the reverse complement.
AGAAAAATAATAATATAATATTGAGGAGAGATAAGAAGATTCTTTTTTAGAGAGTAAAATAGAGACTTGAGTTGGAGTTGGTTGTCTGAATAAATAGATAACTCTATATTTAGAAAGTAAAATAGAGGATAAGGTTGGAGATGCCCTTGGCACATGGATTGGTCGATGAATGAAAACCCACAAACTTCAAATTCTAGATCTACATTTGACTTTTCTTATAAAAGTAGAGAAAACCTCTGACTTTCCCTATAAAAATAGAGAAAATAAGTTTCACAAGCAACATTTCACATGATAACATTTTTTTCCATGCTCCCACACACCTTATCTTCACCTCACATCCTCATAGCCCCCATCCCCACCCTTACTCCCATAGTATTTGTTGAAATTAGCTATATATTAATACTTTTAGGATAATATTTTTTTACTTACGTATCAAACATAAAAAATAATAATAACAAACTCATTTATTTTCTTAAAAGAACATTTTTTTAAAAAATATTTTCATTCCCTACCAAACACCCCTAGAGAAAATAAATTCTTGTTTGGTCATTTTTATGAGCTCTCACTTTCAAGTTTGTGCCCACTTTATTTTCTCCCAATGAAGAGAGTAAACGGTTTAATGACATTCTTAAGTTCTAATTTACTTCCTCCGTTCATTTTTACTTATCAAATATTTTCTAATTTAATTTCTATTTTGACTTATTATTTTTTTACAAATTAAAAAAGATATGCATTTTTCCTATTTATACCCTCAATTTATTTATATTGAGTTAATGTCTTTGAAAATAAAGTAAGTAAATACAGAGGTAAACTCAAGATTTGAAGACTATGAGTGCACCAATATTAACTTAGCTCAAATATGAGCTCTAAAATAAATTTAAAATAAAAACATTGAAATAAACACTCTAGCTTGATTCAAACCGAGATCTCACAAGTGGATTCTCTAGCTTGTACCAGCAGCACAATAACACTTCTATGCTTTTCATAGGTGCATTGTTAATTATATCCTTATTCTGTCAGTTTCTCAAGATAGATATACATATATATACATGATCTCTTTCGAAATTAACGAATGTAGGTATTTTTGTGATTTTCTAATAGTATGCTATTATTTAGAAACCTGGGGAAGTGGAAGAGGAATTTGCTTCAATTGATACTGCAAAACTGATGATAGGATTTCTTACTTCACGTGATACACGTCCACCTTGCATTCCCAAAGAGATTGGCTTTCATCAGGCCTTTGCTCAGTTACCAACAACATTACCTTCTTGGCTAACACAAGAAGATGTCAATTATTATGTTGAGAAATTAAACAAAACTGGCTTTACTGGAGGATTGAACTACTATAGAAATATGGACAAGTATGTGTACTCCCTCTCTTTCTCCGTTTTAATTTATCTGTCTGATTTTCGATTTGACACGGAATTTAAAAATATTATAGACTTGTAGCTTTAAACTAAAGATAGGTATTCCCTCCGTTTAAAAAAGAATGATCTAGTTTCCTTTTTAGTCTGTTTAAAAAAGAATAACCTCTTTCCTTTTTTGGCAACACTTTAACTTTAATTTTCCACGTGACATGTTTAAGGCCACAAAATTAAAGAGCATTTTGGTACATTTGACATAACTTTAATTTAGAACCACAAATTTAAAAAAGTCTTCTTTCTTTTCTTAAAATCCATTCCTAGTTAAACTAGGTCATTCTTTTTGAAACGGAGGGAGTAATATTTACCAAAATGTGTTTTTGTCTTTGTGGTGTTATTTGACTGTTCTATGATCAACTTGAGAGTTCAGGAATTTCTGGTGCTCATAATTACTTACTCTGGTGCTTGTGTTTACTGATAGTTGATTAATTGAGCTATTAAAATTTGTTGAATAAATGTTTGTTTATTAAATATGACTTCAACTTCAACTTCAAATCATGAAATCCTAAATTCTCTAAAAAGTAGAATTTCAAATTTTAAGTTGTGTTTTCAATTATTTTTTTTTAAACGTAAAACTTGATCTATAAGTTTTTATTTGTTGAAAAAGAACCCATTATATTGAATTTTTACTTAAAAACTCATTATGTACGTGAATAAATTGTTTGTACCATGTGAAATGATTATAGTAAATAATAGCTAGTTAATTACTATATTGTTGAATTTTTGGACTAATGAATCTTTGATAAATTATGTGTATTTAAAAGTTTGTAACAACATGTAATCACAAGTATTTATTTACCAAAGAAACATGGACATATGTGTTTTATTAAAGCGGTACCTTGTGATATTTTAATACCTTCTTTATGAACTATAATTTGCTCATTTGGTAAAGTTTGTATAGGAGTCGGAAACGTTTTGATAGTTTTCATAAATTGTGAAGTTTTCATGTTTATGAGAACAAAATACAATGTAAGAATTCCAAATTACATATCCGAATAAAATTTCAACTTCAAATCAACCTGATTTCGATACTATATATGCAGAAACTGGGAGCTCACAGCCCCATTTAGTGGATGCAAAATTCAAGTCCCAACTAAGTTTGTGGTGGGTGAGCTGGACCTGACATATCATATTCCTGGAATCAAGGAGTATATACACAATGGTGGTTTCAAGAAAGAAGTTCCAAGTTTGGAGGAAGTTGTTGTAATGGAGGGAGCAGCTCACTTCATCAACCAAGAAAAACCTGATGAAATAAATGCCCACATTTATGATTTTATTCAGAAGTTTTAACCAACCACTTGGTAGTATCTATTATTAATTATTGGAGTTTTTGGCATAATTTGAGATGTACTTGTTGAAGTTTGTGACAAAATAAGATGACTAAACAAATTTATATGCCTGAATTTTGAAATTTGATTGATGGATGAATAAGTATTTGTCACTTTGTTTACAAGTCCTTTAACTTTGACATGCATTTTTTTCACTATAAGTAAGATAATTGGAAATAAGGGGAAGTCTTGGTGTAACTGGTAAAATTGTTGTCATGTGACTAGAAGGTTATAGATTGAGGCTGAAAATAACCATCTTGTAAAAATGCTGGGTAAGACTGCTTATAAAAGTTCCTTGTGGTTTGATCTCGCACTTTTTTGAATACCGTGCATAGCATGAATTCAGTGCATTGGGATGCTCTTTTCTTAAATATGTCATGCTCAATTTTTACCTAGATAGAAGCAAGTAAACATTGATTTTGAAGGGAGATACAGGACCAGCTTGGAAACTAGAATGAACAACCTAGAAGTTGTTGCCTGCTGTTTTGGATTTTGATATACATAAATAGATCAGGAGGAATGATAAAATATAGGAATGAGATTTTTAAGTAAAATATATATCATGTATAATTTTAAGTATATGATGAGTATTTTCATTTAACAATGAGAATTTTCGTGCACGCGAGAGAATGCGCTTGGTATTAGCAAGAGGTAAAAAATGACAATAATTACTATGCTTCTGTCCCAAACAAGTCGAGAATGATTATATAAATCCTCACAAAGAAAACCGACTATTTAATGATATTATTTCAAATATGAACCTAAGTCATGTTGTTAGAAACTCTCTGTGATGTCCATTTTGTTCTTCAAGATATCATTATATCTTTGTTGTCCCTTGAGATAAAAATGATAAAAGAGCGAAGTTTATATTGAAGATACTATTAAGTAAATAAAAATGTATATTTTCAGCCACTCTCAATTATTGATCCGTTGAATAATTGACTTTAGGCATATCGTTGATAAGGTTTTATACGAGGTGGTAACACAATTTAATTGATATTAGAGTAGCTGAGTTCTACGTCGGATTATCACCCTTCATTTTAAAAATTACACGTATCTAACCCATAAAAAAGGATCAATCTACACGTGTGTGGCATGTTGAAAGTATATCAAAGTAAATAAAAAAGTACTTCCTTTTAAATAAGGTGTCATATAATTCAATGATATATATAACTAACTCACATTTTACTTCACAAAAGAGACTTCCACTACTATATAAACTATCCGCTCCTTTTTTAATTCTTCTTCTATATAAATAAAAATAAATTTTTATGATTCAATCAATTTAAATGTCTACACACCCTAAATTTACTTGACATAGAAAACGAAGAGCCAAATCTTGAACTCAATTGTTAGTTAGTACTCCTATCTCCTTGATTTTAAGGCGAATTCTTTCACTCTATTTTATTATATACGCTTATCTTTCTTTTGTATATGAAAAAAATAAAAAGAACCTATTCGAGAAATGCTTACCAACCCTTTACTGATATTCTTGTCCTGATGCTGCAGAACATATTTGCACAAGGGAAAAAAAAGAAGCAAAATCATAATTATTCAGAGTGGATATATTTTTTTTTCAACTTTAGTCTATTTATTATTTTGTGTTGTTTGGGGAATCTCTTATGATCTTCATCTAGTTTATAGTTAAATGTTTTAGGAAGGATCTTGGAAATATCTAAAGTTTGGCATTTTTCTTGCATGTGGAGGAATGACTTGAGCAAGTTGAAGACAAGTGCCAAAGTGCACTTGTCCATTAACACTGCATTTTGCTTCAAATTAAATATAGATAATTCTCATCCAACAACTCTTATCTACCTAAATAAAAAAAAATAAAAAATATATAACCTATAAAGTGACATTTTAAATAATATTCCTTCTGCCCCTTACTCCATTTTATAAGAAAAAAAATAGAGAGAAATTTATGGTTAGAGCGTATAAGAATAATGCTCAATAGAGTGTATTAGTAATGCTTGCATTAGTTATGCTAAATTATTTCTTATGCATTGTTTGGTTTGGTGTATTAAAAATAGTATGTATCGTATTAAATGTTTATTTATAAAAATATCCTCCATAATTATAGTGGAAAAGATGTAAAAATGCTTTTGAGGGTAATTAGATCTTTAACCATGTTAATGCATGTATTAAATCTGTTTGCATTACTAATACCTAGAAATCAATGATATCAGTAATACACTCCTCCAAATTTCAGTATCACTAATGTAAATTTTCTTTTAGAGATTCTAAAATCTTATTAAATTTTTAATACTTTTACTCTAAAATTTAATATTTTAAATTCAACTTTAAAATCTACGGAAAAACAAGCCGCTCAAAGTCCCTCTCGGGCTACAGCATATATACTATACCGCGACAACAAGTGAGGAAACTTCCTCTTTTATGTATTTTAGCATTACCATTTTGCACTGCACCCTCTTCTTCTTTTCTTCCATGGACGACGATGAGTACTCGTCATCTACTACTGCTCTTGTTTCTTGTTGCGATGATAATACTCCGCACTACGCATTCAGCGGTAAGCTAATGCTTACCTCTGTTCTCCTTTTCTTCTTCGTGTGTTTTCTCATTGTCTTCTTTCACCTTTACGCTAACCGGTTCCTCCTCCGCCGTGCCCGTCGCCACCACGACCGCCGCCGTCGCTACCGCCACCAGATTCCGGCTTCACCAATTGCAGCTTCTTCTTCTCAAGGACTTGACCCTTCGCTGTTAAAATCACTCCCTGTTTTCGTGTACGATGCGGAATTTCACAATCCTCCAATCGAATGCCCTGTGTGCTTGGCGGAATTTGAAAATGGAGAAACGGGTCGGGTTTTGCCCAAATGTAATCATTGTTTTCACTGTGAGTGTATTGATATGTGGTTTCAGTCTCATTGTAACTGCCCGATTTGCAGAGCCCCAATTACGCCATTGGTGAAACCGATTGAAGTAACGGAAAGTGAACTAGATGGAGAAGATGAAGTTGTAATAATGGTGGATGAATCTGTAATCGAAGAAGTACAGAACTGTGAATCGTCGCAGTCTGACGATGGAAAAAAATCTACGCGGATGATTGTTATTGTTACGAGTTAATTACTTATATGGTCACTCAACTAATCAAAATTGGGCATGAAAATCGCTCCAATTTCCTTTTAGTTGATGGTGTTTTTATTGCATTCCAATTCCATTGTTAAAATATATCACCTCAATATATAGTTATGTGACTTAAGTGTATAGTAATTTTTATTAATTTAGTGACTGTTTGAACAATTATTTAATACTCTTCGATGCTATTTACAATTGAAGATCAAAAGGTAACACGAAATACTTCCTCCGTCTAATAATTTTTGTTTATTATTGACTTCATATGCTTCTTCAGAAATTATAAATAGAAATAGAATGATAATTTTATTATATCACCCTTTGAGTATAATAAATACAATGTCTTTAAAAAAATATAATAACAAAATAACTAAAATGAATGATAAGGGTAAATTAGGAACTAAATGTAAAATTATTCATTGATTTCATAAAGTAGATAAGTATTTTTTAAAAGTTTCAAAATAAATAATAGACAACTATTATTGGACGGAGTGAGTAATAAGATCCAAGCCAAAAGGAGAACATGTTGGCATAAAAATATGTTATTTTCATGTATATTGGGTGAATCATTTTTGGCGATTAGTGGTATATCAAGTTACTTTAATTTGTAGAAGGGGTTGGATACAATATTCTTATCTAGGAAAAATTACTTGAATGAGTACCTTTTAATAAATAATTATTTATTTGTACGATATTTTTTTATTTATTACTATTTAAAGTAATATTATGATAAATCTGCAATATGTATTAAAAGTGAATTATGTATGCAATATATATGTATTATAATTGTTTTAAAATATATTTTGCTTGTTTGGTAAGAAATTGACACATTGTATTATAAGTGTATTAAAATGTGTGATAAATAAATTATCCATCAATAAAACTTGTATTATATGTGTTTTATAAATTGTTTTTTGTAATATGAATTAAAATTATATTATAAATGTATTAAAAGTGATCAAGTGAAAAAAAATATGTTATTGCTATAAGTGATAAATATTTTCTTAATATAGTGTATTTATGTAAGTTTCCCTATCTACTCTCTCCATTCTTATTTAGTCGTCACTATTTTATGTTTCATGCTCCTTAAAAAATTATGTAAGTTTACTGTTATATTATTAATTAGTGTTTTCTTGAAGTCCAATTTTCAATAAACGAACACGAATTAATTTATTTTGATTAATTAATTTGACCAATGATTATGAATCATTTACTTCATTTTTCTATGTTGGTCAAATACATACTTTCAAAGTTAATAACTCCTAAGGGTAAAATAGGAAGAATTATTTCATTTATACATTAATTTTGTGAAATGACAAAATATTAAGGAATATCTATTTTTAGTAAGGACGACATATAAATAGAAATAGAGTGAGTATATTATTTTATCCCATCCGTCTTAAGATATTTGTCTTCCTTATTAAAAACAAAAGAAATTATTCCAGTCCAAAAATCGAAATAGAGTTAAAAGACTAAAATGCCCTTGTCATACATTTAGGCGCGACTTAAGGCCTCATTTGTTTTCATTAAAATTAAGACCTCTGAATCTGAATACACGTCTGAATATTAATATTTGCATTAAGAGCTAGGTGTCTAGATCTGAATACACATCTGAATATTAAGATGTGGTCTCCAAATCTGAACACTGAATGATTACTGTTTGTTTTCAATATTTGAATGTGCATATGAAATCAAACATCATATTAATAAAATGTTATAAAAATTTATTTCAACAAAAAAATATTACTTTTTGATTAAAAAAAATATCATAATCATCAAGCATAACATAAAAAAATCACGAATAAACTTTTTTTATAGGCACGATCCATTGGCTGAGTGATACCCATTTGTGAAACTGCAAAACCCCCCAGCAAATTAGACCTTAAAAAGAAACCCAGATGATAAAATTCTCTGATCTTCATCACATTAACACTTTTAAGTGTAAAAATTCAAACTTCAGGAACCCAAACAAAGAAATAACAAATCCAGATATTAAAATTCTCTGATCTTTATCACATTTACAGTTTTAAGTGCAAAAATTGAAAATTTGAGAACCAAAGCAAAAAAAAAGTTTGTAGTTGTGAGGGCAAAAGTCACGCAAAGACCGAGAGATGATACATTATTATTTTATAACTTATTAAATAAGTTTGAATGGTGTTAAGACTCTCCTGCAGATCTGATCCGTTCAGTCCTTTTCAGGTTCATTAAGAGTTTTTTTGAAAAAAGAAACAAATGAACTTAATGGGTTGAATCAGAATCATTCAGATTCAGACTTAAAAACCAAACGCACTTAATGGGCTGAATCTGAATGATTAAGATTCAAACCTCCATTAAGTGCAAACAAACGAGGCCTTAGTGTAGCTTCGTCGCTTAAGCTTTTCCTCCAAAACTAAACCATTACCTCCATCTATTGATTAATGAGTATTGACATAAATTATTGTGTTACAAAAAAAGTTTTACAACATATCATCATTATGTGTATGTTCTATTAACATTTTCCCTCCATAATTTCAGCTTCCATTATATTCTTAATCTACAACACAAATTAATTACTTGTGATCCAAATTTACTCATATCTTTCAAATCCTTTGTTTTTTTGGTTGTTGTAAAAGAAAATGGAAGTAGAAAGTAGCAAAGGATCTTGTAATTACAATAATGTAAGCCAGGTACACCATGGTTGATTTGTTTGGGTTTAGCATTTAGCAACGATCGTAGTGACTAGTGTGCTAAATATTAGACACACTTGCGTCAAATTCAAGTGTCTATTTGGTCACTAATTAAGTTTGAGTGTCTATATTTAAAAGTGTGTCAAGTTTAAAGGGGTTATCTAGGTATTTGATATATTAGATAATGTTTTAGAATTTTGAATTAAACTATACATTTTTTTTATATTAGTAAATAAAATTTTCTAGAACACAATCCAACCAATTGTATTGCAAATAAATGACCAACATATTATAACTCAATTACTCCCAACTAGTATAAATATTATACTCCTTTATGTTTTTAATTACGTAAAATTAACGTCTTTATGTTTTGTTTTTTTAGTATACTATATTATAAACAAAATGTATGAAAATGTTTTAGTTGTTTTAAAATATTATTATATACTATAAAATTGTATGAACAACAAAGTGCTTTAAAATATTGTTATACACGGTAAAATTGTGTGATACAAAATGAGTCTCTATTCTTCTATAGCGAAAATATATTTGAATTTAAAAAACAGTGTGTCAGAGAGTGTAAATGAATATATACATGATGTTAGCTTAAAACAAATTAAGTTATATACATGATGTTAGCTTAAAACAAATTAAGTTATATACATGATGTTAGCTTAAAACAAATTAAGTACCCAATTACTCAGTGGCGGATCCAGGATTTTAAGGTCGTGGGTGCTCCCTTGACTATTGTCCCAAATATAAGTAAACAAATTTATGACTTGTCATAAAATAGACAATCAAATAAAAAGTAAAAAGAACAATCAATACAAGGAGTGAAAATTAAAAGGTCTAAACGAAATAAATAAGTCAGAATAGAAGAGTTGGTCTTCAAAATATTCTTAAAACATTGCTTAGAGAGGGAATCGAACCTAAGACGCAGATGCAACAAACAACCTTATGCCCCAACAAATGACCACTGAACCAATTGACAGCTTGTGTAGTGGGTGCTCACAGTTAAATTGTATACCTTTCTTTCAAATTTTTATATAAATATATATAGTTTGATACGAAATTAATGGGTGAGCACCTGAAATGTCCAATGTGGATCCGCCCTGAAATGTCCAATGTGGATCCGCCCCTGCAATTACTCACGATTATCACTTATTATCATCCAAAAATTTTCTTCTGAAGAAGTATACAGTGAAACATCATTTCCAACAACTTCATATTATCTATTCCTTGTAAAAATAAATTGAATACATTATCTTAGTGTAATGAAAAAAGAGAATGTATACTTATATGAATAAAAAGTTACATTATCTTACTACATGTCTTGTAACATTATTAATGAAAAATATTGAGACTTATGTACATTTACATACTTGAAAGAAACAAGAAAGCTTGATCTTGTCTCTTTATTTCAGTTTCTTTTATCTTTTAGTGTATTATTGTTTTGGTAACTAACAACTTTATTAATCACAAAAGAGCATCATTACAAAACTATAACAACCAAACATTGATTGTTATTACAATAATACTCTAGATGTTGATGTCATATAGTAGCTCGATACGTTGTTATGTTCATCTTAGTCTATGGAGCATGCTTTGAGTGAACAAGCAACATACAAATATATAATCTCTTGGCTTCAACTCTACTTGACATAGTTTACACTTCTTGTCAACCTCTATGCCCGTGTAATGCTTTGAGTGAACAAGCAACTTACACTTCTTGACATAGTATTTGTTTTCATTTTATAAAATCTAAGAAGTTGTGTTCTTCTTAATATACTTTTTAAAGGATATAGAAAAAGTAAATACTATTAATTATGCTTTGCAATTCTCGGTTCAATTACTATTTTTTTTCCGTTCATTTTTACTTGTAAACAATGAACTTTGAAAACATTTTAAGAAATAATAAATAAATTGTATATTACTATAATTTTCATATTAATTTGTGTAGTCTTTGTTGAACTTAGAGAAATGATAGTTATGTTAAGTGTAAAACAAGAAAAGAAATTGCCCTTCTCTTCTTGATATGCTAAAATGAACAAATAAAAGTGAAAAATAATAATTTTAGTATAGCGGATAAGTACGTAAAATGAATGGAGAAAGTAGTATTTTGTATAGTTATAACAATTTAACGAGTAATATTGAAAGAAATTCTCCTTCGTTCACTTTAATTTATCCAATTGAACTTTGCACACCTTTAAGAAATAATGATTATTATGAATATATTTTACCATAATATTATTTAAGTTCTGAAAAATGATTTGTGAAATAAGTAACTAATATTAAGGGTAAAATAGAAAAGATAATACTCCATTTAGTCCATATTAAGTGAATTTTATGAGGCAATGCACACTCATTTTAAAAAAAATATTAAGACATAAATTGAATAATACTTTCTACTTTTGTCCTTTTAGTTATTCTCAAACTATTTTTAAAAGAAAAATAATTTAAAATAAAATCATGAATATGACCAATTATCTCTCTTGAACTTATCATTTAGAAAATGTAAAAATAAAGCGCAAATATAAAAGAAATTTTTAACAACTATTTTGAACATTGAATAATTAACTTATTTTGAACATTAAAAGGAATCTCAAAAATTTTATTATTATGAACTAAAGAAAATAATTATCGTCTTTTAATATGTTAAAAATGAAAAATAAAAACTGTATTTTTTAAACTACTAAATAAATAAAATAATGAAGGAAGAAGTTATAAGTTTCTCTCAATTTGACTTTAGATACTTACACTATTTACTTGGGAATTTAAAAAACCAAATTCCAAACCGTGAAATTTGAGCCTTGAGACTTCAACCAACATTTTTTCACCCAAAACAACGTTCCGTTGCTTTTTCCTAGAGACGCTGGTACTAATGTTTAAATTAAGAAAAGCTACATAAATAAATAAGTCATAAAACTCAAAATAATTACATAATCATATTTTAATTTAAAGTAAGTCAAAAAATATTCATTCTCTTAAAAGAAAAATTATAGTCCATACTCTCATTCATTAAGACTGATAATTTTTGCTTAACTGATACTAAATCAGTATCATATATTGTATTGGTATTATTAAGGAATTTCGCTTAATTGATACTAAATCAATATATATATACACTGTATTGATATCATTAAGGTTTCTTGTTTAGAAATTACTCATTAGTCAATGATATTATGAAACAATAAGAGTATATGTATATTGTTGTGGTATCATTAAGTTTTCTTGTTTAGAAATTATTCATTAGTCAATGAAACTATAAGAGTATATGTATATTGTTGTGGTATCATTAATGTTTATTGTTCAGAAATTACTCATTAGTCAATGATACTAAATCGATATATATATATATATATATATATATATATACTGTATTGATATCATTAAGATTTCTTGTTAAGAAATTACTATTAGTCAATGATATTATAAGAGTATAAATACCAATATAGTATATGATAATGATTTAGTATTAGTTAAATAAAATTAATTAGGATATATAGTGTAATTATTTAGTAGGTATGATGTAAGAGGTATATGTTTGTAATTATTTTGCTTTTATGTGGTTATTTACTTAGTTTCCACTTAAATATATGCACCGTTCCCGAGAATACGTCAATGCATGAGTACTTGACTTAACTTTGAGGCTGTTTAGATGGACAGAAATAAATAGCTTTTAAGTAAAAAATAATAAAAAGTCAAACTTAAATGACTTTTAAGTTAAAAAATGGAAAGTAAGGGATTTTACTTTTGATTTTTAACTTTTTCGTTTATAAAGTCATTTTCAACGTATTTTAAGTTATTTTTAACTTTGTCAAATATTTTCAAAAGCTAAAAATAACTTAAAAATAAATTTGACCAATTTTTAAGTTAATCCAAACCAATTCTTTGTCACCTTAATACAGCAATCAAGATGAAGTCATATTACATGAAATTTAACTAGCAGATTATTAAGATAATAGAAAAAGTTTCAAAAATTTTTATGACTATTTTAAACTATGTAAAAAGTCTCAACAAGTATGTAATTTCAGACACAAAATGACACCAAAAAAGGGTGACCGGAGAAAAAGTGATCATGTTTGACCCAAAAATGACGGTGTGAATAACAATATATTGTTACTCTCTTCGTTCAACAATATTTATATAGTATTAACTTTATACACTTTTTAAGAAATTATATATAGAAGGATAATTTTATTATATCGTCTTTTGATTATACTCTATTTATCTACTTTTAGTTGTTATGATTTCCTTTTTTAGAGTCAAACAATAAGAATTTTGACTAATATTTTACGATGTATTTTTTCATCATATTGAAATGCAAAAAATTGCAACTTATAGTACTTTTCATATAATTTTTGAATATTTTTTTTTAAAAAAAAATATTGAATTAATGTATTCTAATTCAATTTAAAAAAATTAACCAAATTGACTTTCAAAAAAATAACATAACAATTAAAAGTGGACAGAGAGAGTAATAAATATAATGTCTAAAAAAATGCAATAAGAAAATAATTGTAATTAATGATAAGAGTAAATTAGGAAGTAAATATAAAATTAACTATTATTAAACGGAACAAGTATTGTTGGACATTAAAATAATTGTAATTAATGTCTTAAAAAATGTAGTAAGAACAAGTATTGTTGGACATTTCAAAATAGTATAATTGACAACTATTATTAAACGGAAGGAGGAATCAGATTTGTCCTCCGAAAAGAGCTTTATTCATATTTTACCTAAGATACACGAATACTAAAAAATTATATTAAATTAAAATTTTAACAAATACAAGATAAGTAGATTAAATAAATGAATTCACATATAACTTTTGGACTACAAAACAGTTCTTTCCCATGACTTTACAAATCTTGCTTATTAATTAACTTAATCAATTCATATAATAATGAAATCAAATAAACAAAAACTAATCAATTGTGACAGTTACAGTAAACTATTAAAATATGGCACACCAGTCTGTGGCAACCAACCATCTCCCACTAGAAAATTGGATAATGTAAAATTAGCAGCATCAGTAGCATTCAAAATTTGAATTGCAGGCCATGTAACTCTTCCTGTAGTATTTGATCCAGCTCCTGTATTATTAAACTCTGCATAATACGATGTATTTAACGCGAAATCTCCAGACCAATCGTGCCATCCCGTAGGATGAATAAATCCATCCAAATAAGATTGCATATATATCGTCCTAGAGTACTCTTTCCATGGCCTACCAAGATACGTTTTCGTGGTACTATTGCTCAATGCTAAATCATCTGCAGGTCTAATTGTGCAATTTTGTATCGAAATTCCAGTGTTTTGGTTTATATCTGTTCTTCCCTGAGCTGTTATCGCGTTGAATTGATTGACCATAGGGAGTCGCGGGTACAAATTGCAGTTTTGGAATAGTGCAGCAGCGTTTCCAAATATGAAATCAACTGTTCCATATATGTCGCATTCTCTGTAAAATTGTCTTAGAGAATGTACGTATAGGGTGTCTTGATATGCCTCGAAGCTGCAGCTGTAGAATGTGGATAAATCAGCACCATTTCGAACTGCAACTGCTTGATGCTTGATTGCTCCTGCTGTGTTTTGGAATGTTATGTTAATCGCGACAAATCCTTGACCAACCACAGCTGCAGAAATTGACATGAAAATGTTGTTAGATAATAACCATGGTACAAAATTAAGTTCAAAGATTAATTTTGAAAAAAACTGAGTTTCTTGTCATGACCCGCCATTTTGCCATTAAAATAAGGCATGAATATAAAGGCACAAAACTTTAGTGAGACTCTAAGTCCGTGACAT
>JAJOOS010003646.1:0-78130 GCA_029582725.1 Solanum chiquidenum | reverse complement strand
GATACCAGACAAGTCGTTTCTCATCTCCTTCACATTCTCATCAGTTGCATCAAACCTTCTCATCATCTTATGCATCATATCTTCAATACGCGCCATATTGCTTCCAGCTTCTCTAGTACCAGATTCCCGATTTTGAGGGGGAACATATGGTCCAGCCCGATCGTTTCTGTTACCATAGTTGTTCCAGTTATAGTTGTTGTCGCGATTGAAGTTCCCATCCCTGACATATTGTCCCTCTCGGTTGTAATTGCCATAGTTTCGACCTTCATTTCCTTGACCTTGGCACCAATTTTACGTGTTGGATCCTTGAGCGTTAGGTCGGAAACCCCTTGTCTGATCATTCACTGCATAAGCATATTCTTCATAGTAACACTCTTCACCTGGTGGTGGCGTTCTAGTCAAGTAATTCACAACATTTATCTTCTCTGCACCTCCGCTCACATGCTTCAATACCAACCCTAATTCGGTCCTCATTTGAGCCATCTCCTCGTGAATCTCATCTGCAGGTTGGTTGTTAGTAGTATGAACGGCAAATGTGTTTCTCCCAGTATCCGGCCTCCTAGTGCTCTATACTTAATTGTTGCGAGAGATCTTCTCCAATTTTTCTCCAATCTGTGCATATGTGCACTCACCATATGATCCTCCAACAATAGTATCAAGTACTGCTTTATTATTGTCGTCCTAACCTCGATAGAAATATTCCTTCAGCCACTCGTCATTGATATGGTGATCCGGAACACCTCTTACAAATGCAGTGAATCTATTCCAAGAGCTACTCACAGACTCTCCAGGTAATGCTACAAAATTATTGGCCCTATCTTTGTGATTGAGCTTCTTGGACACTGGATAATATCTTGCCAAGAACACATCCTTCAGTTGTTTCCATGTATATATTGAGTTACAGGGAAGCTCAGTGAACCATACAGCAGCATCGCCTGTCAGTGATAGAGAGAACACTCGCAACCCAATGACATCCAAATCTAAGTCCGATCGACCTACAGAGCTTTTGCAAACCAACCTAAGCTTGGGCACTTGAGCATGTGGGTCCTCTGATAGTGACCTCGAGAACAAGCCCCTTGCTGTAAGCATTTGCATCAAGCTACTAGTCACTACAAATGTATGCCCTGGAGGTAAAGGGGGTAGGACAATAAGTCCATCTGAGTCAGCAATATTGATGTTTCCCTTATAGTTGTCATGTAGTCGTGGCTCTGGTGGACCATGCATCCTTAATGCATTTCCTAATTAATTTTTAGCTGGAACCTGGTTGCCTCCACCAACCACTCTTGGGGGTTGCAACCCAACTTCATCACCAGGATTTCCTTCGATGGGATTTACTTGATCTCCTGGATTGTTCATCCTTCGTAAAGTTTGGTTCAACTCTGGATCGTAAGGAGTAAGTTGTTCACCTTGACTCAGTGTACTTGAGATACACTAGAGTCAAAACCTGAGAGAGACAAAAACAAAAATAAAAAGTAAAATTAGGAAATATTTGACTAACGTTCAATAATGTAGTTAAAATAAGTCTAAAAGTCAATTTCCCCGGCAGCGGCGCCAAAATTTGATACGCTCAAATTACACCTCCCTAAAGAAGCATAAGCGATCGTTAGCAAGTAAAGAACCCAACTTGTAGGTTGGGGTCGATCCCATGAGGAAAAGGGTTTAGACTTTACTTCAATCAATAATTATATTCAATTAGTCAAATTACTTCCAGAAACAAGTAATTAAGAAGGGAGGGTTGTGAATAAAATTGTAAGAATTCAACAAGTAATAGAAATCAAAAGTCAATTTTTTGGTTGTTATCAAGATGAGAGAAATAACTAGGGTATATGTGTTCCCCACAAGCTCATAACGCAGTAATCCTAGTAATAGCAATCCTTTCTTAGTGCACTACATGCAAAGTGATAAGTTAAGTATCTCTAAATCCTTGGTCCGGCATCTGGAGAATTTCACCCCGCACCTTGGTCCGGCAAGTAGCAATAAGGTGAGTTCTAACGTTTGCAACCGCTAAAAAGACTTCTAAACGAAAGAATTATCAATGCATTCAAAATGCTATTCAAGAATTGCTTATTTACTATTCATACTTTGTTAATCGCTCATGGTTCCCACAACCCTAGTTGTGGAGTTTAGTTACCCATAATAATATGAACACTATTCATTGTTTTTAGATGAAAGAATTATGAACTTACATAAGAAGAATAATAATCCCAGAAATTCAACTTGAACTGCAATACCAAAATCTTCAAAACGAACTTAGGAAATTAAGAATTGCTAAAGTTGCAAGTTAATCTCCCAAGTCAAGAACTAGAATAGAATAATAATGTCTAACCCCTAAAAACGAGGTTTACATGCCCTATTTATAGAAAACAAGTCCTAAATTAAAAAGGAAACAAAATAAGGAAAGTTTCGTTCAGGCACGCATCTTCAATTCACGAGACTGACTCACGGACCGTCAATGGATCTACGGTCCGTGAGTCCCTTCCGTCAGCCCAGCCTTGAAAAATATTTCAGCTTCCAAAAATCCATCTTCTCTGAAGCAAACGACGGATGTACAGTACGGACCGTAGATCGATCTACGGTCCCTCAATCCCCCTCCGTAGCTCCATACTTGGATTCTTCAAATATCAGGTACTGGAACCCTCACAGTATCAATCTACGGATCAACAGTACGGTCCGTAGATCAATCTACGGATCGTCAATGAGAGTCGTGGTTCCACACTTGTTAGATTTCCCTGATTTGCCTTTTATGCTTTGGCTGCTGATCTACAACCATCATCTACGGAGCGTCGATGAACCTATGGTCCGTCAATCACCTCCGTAGATGCCCTTTTCTGCACTTCTTTCAGTTGTCTCTCTAAATCCGCGCCTGAACATCTTTCCTACAAAATATGAGAAAAACCAATATGAAAAGGCCCTAGACACACACAACTTGTAGGTGAAATGTATTAAAATACCATAAACTCACGGTATATCAAGCCTTAGGTTCATCGGTTTCATGAGTACAAGAGCTGGGTCTAATAGAGTCTTGCGGGTAAGTTTGGAGACGTCTTACTTATCTTTGATAGGCTATGGGACTTTAGGAAACTTCCATTCTTTCATTATTTATCGTGTGCATGTGGTTCAATTTAAAATCTCAACTTCATTATTTTAATTCTCTCGTCAATAGTGACAACATGTTCTCAAATTCGTATGTCAACAATATTAGTGATACTATGTGGTGTAGTGTGAGATATTTTGATATGGATTGCAAGATGACTAGGGAATAAGCCATGTGACTTTAAATAACTCAATTGAGAAGGTTAGGAATAGTAAAAATGACTTTCTCAAAGTGTGATTTTGATAGGAATATTTCACCTTTGTTGGTATTATTTACGACAATCTCATGGTATAAATATATCACCGATAAATCAATAATTTAATAGTGAAAGGGTATAATATGAATGCTATGAATACAAGTGTAATCTTAGAAGGATCAATTGATTAGGTAAGATCATAGTAATCATGAACATGCTACAATGAGAAGTTGAGAAATAACAAAAATATAAGAACTGATCATTTATGCTGAAGTATGAGATGGAAGAATTTGCTATTAGATTTGTATAAAAGACTTTCTTTCTTACCCTTGGTTTTTAGGTATACTAAAATAAATTTAATTAGTTTAAGTTGTATAATACAATAATCACAATGGTAAAGATTCTTTGATGGGAGCCACAGTGCGAACAAAATATATTATTGTATGAAATTATAAAGTTAAGTTGAGTGTCAATCAACAAGAATATTTAAAGTGGTGATTAAATGGTAGATATTGACACATTTAAACTGGGAGATATGTTTTAGAGATTTAATTGAGAATCAAAAATATTAGTTGAAATAAATAGAATTATTTTTTGGCAAGAATACTTATATGAAATTATGTAGGAACATTCCTAGAGACGTGTGTATAGTGGTAAAGGATCTCCCTACAATTCATGGACTAATATTTTGGTGGTTGGACATATTATATCAACCAATATCTAACTGTATTGGAGTAATCAAGGTTGTCCCAAGTATTGTTCAGTACGCTCTCGACTTTAGTCATTTTGTTTTGACTTTGGATCTACTTCATTGATGTACCTTATTTTGGATATGTGAAACACCCTGTATTTGAGCTAGGGATAAGTAGAATTTTTGTATAAGTTGCAGGTGCCAACCCACGAAGGCCACCCACGGCCCGTGGATGGGACCACAGACCCTAGGTGTGGCCCATGGATGGCATCCCAAAAGAGGTCCAAAGAGGTTGGACCTACGGCTTAAACCAACTGACCGTTGGTGGGAACAAGGTCGATGGTCGAGGGACCGTGGTTCAAGGCCCCAGAATCAAGTCTCTTACACAGTCGACGGTCGTGCAGGACGGACAGTAAGTCAGTCCACGGTTTGTCGATCGAGGGTCATGGTCGGCAGCTGACAGTTATTTTAAGGGGTAGTTGGGTCTTTTCCTAATTAAATTATCTTTATACTACGTCATTTTACCTATGTTTAAGACCCGTATATAAGTATTTTCAACCACAAATTAGCTCATTAAAATCATTCTTTCAAAATCACAAAAGAAGATCAATTCTCCTCTCCAAAATATTCTATCTCTAGAAACTTGAAGAAGAAGAAGAAGAATGATTCAACCTAGGGTTTCAAAGAAAGTCTCCATCCCTCTATTGAAGATAAGCATTTGGACTTGAGGTATGATAGTTTTCATCCATGTATTCCTTTCATCCATGGAGTTCTCAAATTATGCTATTTTCAATGGTAAATATCCCCCATTAAGTTAGGGTTTTCTTCAATTACCATGGGTTCTCTTGATTATAGATCTAAATGATTGAATTATGTTCTATTATGCATGAATTGATAAAATACTATGATTTTATGATGTTTACCCTATGAAACCATGTAAACCCCTATGTTTTGCAAATTATGATCACATGATATAGGTTGTTGATTATGAAAGAGGATTTTTATCAACTAAATCATGAAGTGATGGAATCGCATGAATTTATGACAACATCCCTATCTAATCCTTGATGTCTAAATATGGTGATTGAAAGTAGGTTTTGAACCTTAATAGGTGAATTATGAGATTATGCATGTTCTTTAAAATCTACGTAAATGTTTAAGGATGCTTTGAGAGTAAAGTATCAATGATGATGTTGTTGTTGTGTATGAAAGGATATTCTCATAAACACATGCAAACATGATTGTGAAAGGTTTTCTCTCATAATAAGGATTCTAAGGTTGAAAGGTTTTCTCACCTAATTGAATCAAAGATAAGGAGCTATCCTAATGAAACTTAGCTTGGATTGGCAAGATGACATGCCTTCCATAGATAATGAGAACAACAAATGACTATTCCATGGAAATTATGCTTAGCACCGAGAGGATATTGCGATGGAAGATCTCCCGTTAGTAGATGTCAAGTTTCTAGAAGCAATCTCCTTATCCCTTAACTATGTGCCCCCATATGATGATTGTCTAGATAGACATTAGCTAGTGGATATACTTAAGATAGATGTTTATGCTCCTTACCTTGGAAAGTAGGACAACCTTTTTCAGTGTGGGAGACACCGGGGATAATGTTATATCTCACATGGTCTCTATGTCGGTTAAGACTACTTCCCACATTAATTATGAACCAAGGTTACTCATATAGTATCTCATAAGTGTTCAAAAGTTTTAAAGATGATTAACTTGCATTGAACATGTTTTATGAAGTATGTTTTCTTACCTTCTTATATCATGTTTTAGCTTGGTCAATTGCATGTCATGAAATGTCCCGTTTTAGTATGTTTTAAAAGTTTTATGCATAGCTATCATACTTTGTACATTGTTTTGTACTAACAAATACTATTGCCTACATTTTCCCCAAATGTAGGGTCTGATATTCAGGGTTCTTAGTTTCGTGGCTAGAGGTTGGCTTGGTTGATTTCCCGAGTTTTGGGGAGTCCTCATGCATTCGAGGACGGAGTTATATTGTTCTAAGTTTCTACCTTACTTTTTCAGTTTTTGGACATGATGTATGGACTTGGCCCAATTTCATTCTATTTTATTAGATGGCTAAAGAGACAATGTGTCTAGACTTCTGCCTTTTTTATAAAATGTTTGGACTCAAAATATTGTCTTCACTTCTTATGTTCTGTTTTTTATGTTTATGAATGCGAAGTGGCTTGTATGGGGTCTCTCGAGGTCATATACGCCATGTTACATCTAGGGTGTACCCCTGGGTTTTGAGAAACTTAGTAATCAAAGCACAATATTTAGAATGGTCCTAGGATGTCTCATAAGCCATGTCTAGTAGAGTCTCATTCATGAGTGTGAAGCGCGCCATATTTATGAATGAAAGGCTACAAGATGATTAGAAAATTCCACTTCTTTCATTACTCTAAAGTCGTGCGATAGAGTTTAAATCTATAAGGTCTCTCTCCTAATCCTTATACGATGCTCTAAAGGATATGCCTACTTGAAGAGCTAATGCTAGAAGGAATGTGAGGGAGAATGTGGAACAAGAAGCTCCTCCTCAAGCTCATCAAGCTCCAGTTGATCCTTTGGTCAAGCAAGTGTCTAATGCGCTGTTTGGGGATGTTTTTCAAGTGTAAGCTCAATCCATGATGGCCCAAGACAATAAGAGGTTTTGGTTCTCGTGAACCCAAATATGGGTACGACAACTTTTAGGGTGAGGGACTTCACTAGGATGAATCCTTTTGAGTTTCATGGTTCTAAGGCTGAGAAAGATCCTCAAGAGTTTATTGATAAGGTCTACAAGGTATTGATGATCATGGGAGTGACGCCAATGGAAAAGGTGAAATTGGGCGCTTATCAACTAAAAGGTGTTGCTCAAGTATGGTAAACCAATGGAAACAAGGGAGACTGGAAGATGCGGGTCCTCTCTATTGGGAGAAGTTAAAGGTTGCTTTTCTTGATAGGTTATTTCCCCTTGAGATGAGGGAAGCAAAGTTGTTTGAGCTCATTAACCTTCGTCAAGGAAGTATTAGTGTGAGGGAGTATGCTTTGAAGTTCACACAATTGTCTAAATATGCTTCAACAATGGTTGTCGATTCTCAGGCATGGATGAGTAAGTTTATTTTGGGTGTGTCCAAAATGGTTATTAAAGAATGTTGCACTGCCATGCTCATTGGTGCCATGGACATCTCTCGTATCATGGTGCATGGACAACAAATCGCAGAGGAAAAACTTAAAGAAAGGTCTAGGAAGACAAAGAGGGCTAAACTGGTGATGGATCTTTCTCTCATGCAAGGTCCGATGGACATGGTCTTCCTAGATTTAGACAAAGGTTTTCCGGTCAAGGTTCCTCCAATGCTCCTCCTAAGTTCAACAAAGATAGGGTGTCTAATCCAAAGCCTCAAGGAGGGAATAGTAGTGCATCTTCATTGCCTATGCCTACTTGTGTTAAGTGTGGAAAGAAGCATGAGGGTAAGTGTCTAGCCAGCATGGATGGTTGCTTTAGTTGTGGTAAAAGTGGTCATAAAATGAGGGATTGCCCAATGCTTATGGCTAAGGAAAGAAGGGACAAGCAAACTACTCCCAGTGGTTCGGGTTCCAATGCTCCTAAGCAAAACTGATTCTATGCACTTCAGACTCATGGTGCACAAGAGGGTGCTCCCGATGTGTTTAGTAGTATGTTAATGTTTTCAAACTTGATGTTTATGCATACTTGTTCCTGGTGCTACCTTGACTTTTGTGACGTCATATGTTGCTATAAGGTTTCATGTTCTTCCGGATGTGTTGTTATAACCTTTTTCTGTCTAAACCTTTGTTGGTGATTATGTTGTGGCTAGGAGGGTCTATAGAAGATTTCCCATTTCCTAATCCCATAGAGTTACTCTTGTTGACTTGGTAGAGATTTATATGTTAGATTTTGATGTTATCCTTGGTATGGATTGGTTGCACTCTTGTTTTGCTTCTATTGATTGTAGAACTCGTGTAGTCAAGTTTTAGCTTTTGAATGAGCCTATCCTAGAATGGAAGGGGGGAAATTCTATACCTAAGGAGGGTTAGTTTGTCTCTTGTCTTTAAGCTAGAAAGATAATTTATAAGGGTTGCATTTACCATCTAGTTAAGGTAAGGGATGTAGATTCTGAAACACCTACTTTTGAGTAGGTCCCCATTGTATATGATTTTCCATAAGTATTCCCCGATGATTTGTCCTCCCGAAAGGGATATAGACTTTGGTATTGACCCTCTCCCAGATACCCAACCTATTTTTTTTCCTCCTTATAGAATGGCTCTGGCAGAACTAATTAAAGGAGTTAAAAGAACAATTGAATGATTTGTTTGATAAGGGTTTCATTCGACCGAGTATCTCTCCATGGGGTGCCCTAATTTGTTTGTTAAAAAGAAAGATGGTTCTCTTCATATGTGTATTGACTATCGCCAGTTGAACAAGGTAACCATTAAGAATAAGTATCCTCTTCCAAGGATAGATGATTTATTTGACCAACTTCAAGGAGCAAGTTACTTCTCTAAGATTGATCTTCGGTTGGGTTATCAACAATTGAGGGTGAAGAGAGATGACATTCTTAAGATGGCTTTTTGAACTCGGTATGGTTATTATGAGTTTTTTGTAATGTCGTTTGGGTTGACTAATGCTCCGGAGGCATTTATGGATTAGATGAATACTGTGTTTAGACAATACCTTGATATGTTCGTGATTGTGTTCATTGATGATATATTGATTTATTCAAGAAGTGAGGATGATCACATCAATCATTTGAGAATTGTGTTGCAAATCCTTAAGGAACAACAACTCTTTGCAAAGTTTAGCAAATATGAGTTTTGGCTAAGGTCCATGGCTTTCCTAGGTCACATAGTTTCGATTAAGAGTATTAAGGTTGATCCAACTAAGACAGATGCGGTCAAGAGTTGGCCTAGACCTCTAACTCCTTCGGATATTAGAAGCTTCTTAGGTTTAGCCAGTTACTATAGAAGGTTTGTTGAGGGATTTTCTTCTATTTCCTCTCCTTTGACGATATTGACTCAAAAGAAAGCGAAGTTTATATAGTCCAAAGCTTGTTTCAAGAGTTGAGGGATAGACTTACTTCTGATTCGGTGTTGACTTTACCAAAAGGAACAAATGGTTTTTTTGTTTATTGTGAAGCCTTTAGAGTTGGGTTAGGATGTGTGCTTATGCAAAATGGGAAGTTATTGCCTCTTCTTCAAGGCAACTTAACATTCATGAGAAGAATTATCCTACCCATGACCTTGAATTAGTGGCGGTTGTATTTGCCTTAAAGATATGGAAGCATTATTTGTATGGTGTTCATGTTGATATTTTTACCAACCATAAGAGTTTGCAATATGTGTTAAGTCAGAAGGATATAAATATTCTCCAAAGGAGGTGGCTTGAATTATTTAAATATTATGATATGAGTGTTCTCTATCACCTCGGTAAGGCAAATGAGGTAGAGGAAGCTCTTCGTCGGTTATCTATGGGTAGTGTTGCTCGTATTGAGGATGAAAAGAAAGAGTTGGTTCGAGATATTCATAGATTGGCCGGGTTGGGTGTTCAGTTAGTACACTCCACCAAGGGTGGTGTTATGGTTCATAATGGTTTTGATTCATATTTTGTGGCAGATGTGAAAGCCAAGCAAGGTCTTGATCCAATTTTGATTGACTTGAAAGAAGCGGTACTTAAGAAATCTGTGGAGGCTTTCTCCCAAGGAGGAGATGGTGTACTTAGATATCAAGGTCAGTTGTGTGTTCCTAATGTGGATGACTTGAGGGAACAAATCTTGTCAGAAGCCCATAGTTCTCGGTATTCCATTCACTCGGGAGCCATCAAGATGTACCATGATTTGTGGGAAATATATTGGTGGAATGGGATGAAGAAGGATATTGCGGAATTTGTGGCTAAATGTCCTTATTGCCAACAAGTGAAAGTTGAGTATCAGAAACCGGGAGGTATGTCCCAAAACATTGGTATTCCTACTTGGAAGTGGGAAAATTTGAATATGGACTTCATACTAGGGTGGCCATGTACTCGGCAACAACAGGACTCGATTTTGGTTTTATAGTAGATCGGATGAAGAAATCGGTTCATTTTATTCCCGTCAAGGTTTCCTATTCGGTGGAGAATTATGCTAAGTTGTACTTGAGAGAAATGATAAGGTTGCATGGAGTGCCGTTGTCCATTATTTTTTATCATGATACTCAATACACTTCTCAGTTTTGGAAGTCTTTCCAAAAGGGTCTTGATACTCGTGTAAATCTTAGTACGACCTTTCATCCCCAAACCGATGGGCCAATAGAGCCTACTATCCAAATATTGGAAGATATTTTGAGAGCTTGTGTGATTGATTTTATGGGTAATTGAGATGACCATTTGTCATTGATTGAATTTTTCTATAACTCAAGTACTGGTATGGATCCATTTGAGGCAGTGTATGGTAGGAGGTGTAGATATCCAATAGGTTGGTTTGAGGCAGGTGAAATTTCCCTAATAGATCCCAGATTGGTACATGAGGCTATAGAGAAAGTTTGACTTCTTAGAGAAAGGTTGAAAACGGCTCAAAGTAGACAAAAGTCTTATGCCGATGTTAGAAGAAGAGATCCTGAGTTTAATGTGCATGATTGGGTTTATTTGAAAATTTCACCCATGAAGGGTGTAATGAGGTTTGATAAGAAAGGGAAGCTTAGTCCCCATTTTGTAGGCCCATATCAGATTTTGAGACGTGTTGGTAAGGTTGCTTATGAACTAGATTTGCCAAATGAGTTGGCATCGGTGCATCTGGTTTTCTATGTCTCTATATTGAAGAAGTGTGTTGTTGATCCGACATACATAGCTCCTTTAAAAGGGTTGGGAGTTAAGGAGAATCTTTCTTATGAAGATGTTTCGGTTGAAATTTTAGACCGGCAAGTAAAGAAGTTGAGAAACAAGGAAGTTGCTTTCGCGAAAGTGTTATGGTGGAATCATTTAGTTGAGTGTGCTACTTGGGTGGCCGAGGCCGATATGATATCCCAATATCCTCATCTCTTTCCTTCTACTCCTACTCTAGCTTGAGGTATTGAATTCCTCATGGTTTGCTATTTTGGTGTCTTGTGTGTTTTAGCTATTCCCATGATTTCCCTATTTTATGCATGTTCATGCAAAGCTTAAGTCTTCAAAAAAATGAGTCAACTATATTGAATTCTCCTTGTTTATGTGCATTTGAGATTGAATTGCATATCGACTATATTGTATGATGTTTTGAACATGCTTTAGCTTGGAGTTAATGTTTCCTCCTTGGATATATGCTTTTGAGTATAGATTGCATATGGGCTCCATGAGATTGTGTTGAGCATGCTTTAAGCTTGGAGAAGGTAGTTCCTCCTTGAATATGAAAAATTTGAAATTTCATGCATGTTGGTTTGCTAGGTCTAGTTCCTACCTTCCTTATGACGATGTTTCCTCCTTGGTTATGTGCATTTTGATGAAATTGCATGCATGATGGGCTGCTAGTATTTTAAACTCTCTTTGAAACGATTCCTAAAATTTCATTCGATGACAAATGATCCTAAGGAGGAGATAATGTAACACACCCAGAGATTCGAGCTAGGGCAAGGTAGCCATTTTTCAGTAGTTAGGTCTGTGGTCCGTGGATGGGACCCCGAGCCTAAACCAATGAACATTGGTCGAGGGCCCATGGCTCAAGGGCCCAGAATTAAGTCTCTAACCAAACTGACTTCCGTGTAGGATGGACTGTAGGTCAGTCCACGGTCCATCGATCGAGGCTCGTGGTCAGCAACTGACAGTTATATTAAGGGTTAGTTGGGTCTTTTCCTAATTAAATTATATATATACTACATTATTTTGCCTATGTCTAAGACCCCTATATAAGTATTTTCAACCCCCAAATTAGATCATTCAAGTCATTCTTCCAAAATCACAAAAGAAGATCGATTCTCCTCTCCAAAATATTCTCTCTCTAGAAACTTGAAGAAGATTCAACCTAGGGTTTATGAGCAAGTCTCAATTCCTCCATTGAAGATAAGCATTTGGATTTGAGCTATGATAGTTTTCATCCATGGAGTTCCCAAATTCCCCTATTTTCAAAGGTAGAAATCCCCAATTAAGTTAGGGTTTTCTTCAATTATTATGGGTTCTCTTAATTATTGATCTAAATGATTGAATTATGTTTTATTATTCACAAATTGATGAATTACTATGATTTTATGTTGTTTCCCCTATGAACTCATGTAGACCCCCATGTTTTCCAAATTATGATCTATGATGTGGGTTGTTGATTATGAAAGAGGAGTTTTATGAACTAAATCATGAAGTGATGGAATCACATGAATTTATGGCAACATCCTTATCCAATCCTTGATGTCTAGATGTGGTGATTGAAAGTAGTTTTTAAACCTTGAAAGGTGAATTATGAGATTATGTATGTTCATTAAAACCTATGTAAATATTTAAGGATGCTTTGAGAGTAAAGTATCAATGATGATGTTGTTGTTGTGTTGTTGAAAGGATATTCTCAGAAACACATGCAAACATTATTGTAAAAGGTTTTCTCACATAATAAGGATTCTAAGGTTGAAAGGTTTTCTCACCTAATTGAATCAAAGATAAGGAGCTATCCTAATGGAACTTAGCTTGGATTGGCAAGATGGCATGCCTTCCATAGATAATGAGAACAAGTAAGAAATGACTATTCCATGGGAAATATGCTTAACACCGAGAGGATAGTGAGATGGAAGCCCTCCTGTTAGTAGAGGTCGGGTTTCTAGAAGTAATCTCCTTATCCCTTACCTATGTACCCCCATTGGGTGATTATCTAGATAGACATTAGCTAGTGGATACACTTAATATAGAAGTTCATGGTCCTTACCTTGGTAAGTAGGACAACCCTTTTCGGTGTGGGGGACATCGGGGGATCATGTTATAGCTCACATGGTCTCTATATCAGTTAACGCTACTTCCCATATTAATAATGAACTAAGGTTACTCAAGGAGTATCTCATAAGTGCTCAAAGGTTTTAAAGATGATTAGCTTGCATTGACCATGTTTTATGAAGTATGTTTTCTAACCTTCTTATATCATATTTTAGCTTGGTCAATTGCATGTCATTAAATGTCCCGTTTTAGCATGTTTTAAATTTTTTATGCATGGCTATCATACTTGGTACATTGTTTTATACTAACGCATACTCTTGCCTACATTTTTCCCAAATGTAGGGTCCGATATTTAGGGTTCGCAGTTTCATTGCTAGAGGTTGGCTTGGTTGATTTCCCGAGCTTTGGTGAGTCCTCATGAATTTGAGGATGGAGTTATATTGTTTTCAGTTTTTGGACATGATGTTTGGGATTGGCCCAATTTTATTCTAATAGAATGTTTGGACTCGAAATTATTTTTTTACTTCTTATGTTCTATTTCTTATATTTATGAATGTTAAGTGGCTTGTATGGGGTCTCTCGGGGTCGTATACGCCATGTTACATCTAGGGTGTACCCTGGGTCGTGGTAATATTTTTTGTGACTCTCATTCTAAATTTGTACGTATTCAATCACCCTTAGATGATTCTTAGTGGTGGATCGATTGCATCGATCTTAAGTTGTTAATTTGATAGGACAAAATACATTGATATACTTAATTATTTTGGATATGGTAGATATTGATATCACATTGGCCATAGATTGACTTCATCCATATTATGAAATTATAGATTGTTACCTTAGATATGTCGGGTACTCTTAAACTTAAGTGACATGACACTCTCAGCCTCTATTTGAGGAAGGTATTATCATTTTCAAAGACTGAATGTATGATTGAGAAGAAACTTCCCCCTAGTTGACTTATGTTCATGATATGAGTGGTGATACTCCTCCTTTAGAATCAGAAATAGTAATTAAAGAGTCTCAGAAGGTGTTCTAGTTGATCTTGATTTTGATTTCAGTATTGACATAGAGCTAGACACTGAACATATTTTTATCTTTTCATATCAAATGGCTCTGGAAGAATTGAATGAACTGAATGAGTAGTTGCCTAATTTATTGAGTAAAGACTTTATTAGGCCTAGTATGTTCCTTGGGATATGCCAATCCTATTTGTGAAAAAAGAAGGATGATACTCAAGGATGTGCATCGACTACAAACAATTGAACAAAGTAATTATTAAGAAAAAATATCATACTTCACACCTTGATAACTTGTTTGATCTACTTTAAGGCGTTTGATATTCTCTAAGATTGATTTAAGGGTTGGTTACTATAGACTTGAGTGTCAGTGCAAATGATATGCATAAGATAACTTTCAATACCCATTATGGCCACGATGAGCTCTTGGTTATGTATTTGGGGCTGACAAACTCAGAGCAATACTTATGAAGTTGATGAATAGGACATTCAGGTTCTATTTTGATTTCCTCTATTACAGTCTTTATTGATGTTGTTTTGATATACTCTTATAGTAAAGAGAAATGTGAGCAATATTTAAGAATTGTTCTTCAAAATGTGAAGAAGGAGCGACCTTATGTAATGTTTTCTAAGTGTGATATCTATTTCAATTTTGTCGCATTTTTTGGGCATGTGGTGACTAAGTATGGAAATATGGTATATTTGTAGAGTATTGATGCAATTAGAGATTGATCTAGGTCTATGATAACGCTCAACTACACTCCTTCCGATTCAAAGTGTAGGCGATCACTAACAAGTATAAACCCAATGATGAGTTAGTATCGATCCCACATGGAGTGATACGGTAAAAATATAATTATGAAGTAAAGACGTGTTCTAATATTTTGTAGGAGTACGAAACTACGCAACATAAACTAAATGACTAAATTTTATTAATCAATATCAAATGGGGGGATTTAGTAACCAATTTTTTAACAAGTAATAATTACCACGGGAGTTAAACGATTAGAGAGAAGACCTTAGGAATGTAATTAATTGAATACTAATTTTACTTAATGGGTAATTACTAATTGCTTCAACTTGTTGAATTGCAATGGGTAGGCTAGGTTTTGAAAACAATATCTATCTCTCGATCAACTATCATGTTTCGTGTGATTTCTCTCGAACCTCAACAAGTTTCACAATACCAAACAACCCAATACCTTAATTAACCCACTTTCTCAAGCTAGGTGGTAAAGACACAATCAAACTCACTTTATCAAGATAAATTTGAAAGACGCAATCAATTCAAATATCAATAATTAATTCTACTCTAATACCTCTTTCTCAAGCAAGCACAGAGATATAAGCTAGAACAAAATTTTCAACTTTAGTTCATCAATTAAAATATGAACAAACAATTGAACCCATGTCAAAACAACATTAAATTCAACTATTAATAATACCCATAACTCAATTAATGCATTCGACTACATGATCACACCCCTAAGGTAAGGATTTTTAGCTAAACATACCAAAAAGTAAGAATCTCTACCAAATAGATTATCCATCCAAATTGTTAACAATCTGCAAATACCCAATGCCAAAATTAAAGCTAGAATACTAAAATCTCAAATCTGAGATCCAAATCTTCTCAAAAAGTGTTCAACAATGTAAGAATGTGAAGAACTCTCAAAACTCAGGAATGCACAGTGGGGGAACTGCTTTTCTCTTTTAAAAAAATGAATTTATACGTTCCAAAAATTCAACACGGACACCATTTGGTGAAGTTAGTCGAGATCGCCGATCCACTAGGAGATTTGTCAAGTTTCTTGTCTTCTCGCCTTTTGACTTGGCTCCTGCATCTAATTGTTCTGGAACTTTTGGTGAGTTGGATCGTGGTCACCGATCAATTCAATGCATCACCGAATCATCCTTTACTCACAAAGTTGGTTTGGTACATGGGCTACTTTGCTGGAACTTTAGGCGAACTAGAGGCTCACTCGGTGAGTTGTCGAGTTTCTTTTGCGAGCTCCAGCTTCTATTTTCTTGAGATTTTCAAAAAAAATCACTCTTTTTTGCATAGTAATGTCCTTGCCTCTTTCTTATAACCTTCATTGTTGCATATCAACATAGACATTGAGAACACCATGTCACGACCCAGGGGTACCCCCTAGACGTAACACGGCATACTCGACCCCGAAGGGGTCTCATATAAGCCTCATAGCATATCTTGAACATAAGAGCATAGGAAAATATTGCGGAATTTAAAACTTTTATTTACAATCGAAGTCTTTTATACAAATGAAAGATATTCTATGACACTATGTCTCAGATCATGTATAACATTGGAATTAAAACTTCTTTGAATACAACTTTATGGACACGGCCCTTGCAAAATGTCTAAAACATAAACATAAAGGCATAAGGGACATATGGTCAAGTCCTCAAATACTATGAGAACACACCAATCTTTTTCTCCTTGATCTACTAAGTCCTAGCCACGAGGATGGAATCCAATATCTCCAAAGCCTACACTTATAGAAAATGTAGAAAGATGGGGTTAGTACAAAAAGTACTAAATATGGAAGCCATGCAAGTAAATCCTTAACACATGCATAAAAGGGACATTTTGTTTGAAACCATGCTATATGCCACTTTTGAACATCATCTTTGAAATAGTTGGAGAATGTAGTTCATAAGACAAACATGCACAATTCATCATAACATAAAGGATATCATCATAATCAAAATCATAGTCTCCAACACAGCATAATGCATACTCCAATCTTCACAAGACATACTTCACATTGATAATTACTTACCAAGATCATATCATCATAATATAACTATCACATAAGCAACCCTAGGCCATACTTGTGCAATGTATAGATTGGATCCCATAATCCTATCTACACTAAGTATCACTTCTAGGTCACCATGCTCATACTTGTGATACATTAATTTCATACCTAGTTAATACTCATAGACAAGGAAACATTCATATTCATTAGTTCATGTCAAGGAAATTCAATCAGAACAACAATCTATACCATGCATACATAATTTCATATATCTTCATAACATAAGGAACCCACACTATAACCCCTGATAAGTCTACTTATGCAATGTATAAGTGAAGTCCCATACCCCCACTTACATTAAGTAAAGCTCATTAAGAAGTCATAAATATAGTCCATGGCCATATTCATGTTCATGTTCATAATTCATAATAAAGCATGCATAACTCATCATCATCATGTCATAAAGGAAACCTACCATGCCCACTCTCAAAGCCTACTTGTGCAATGCATGAATAAAGTCTCATACCCCCATTCATACTAAGTAGAACCTCTTAAGGAATCATAGTAAATAACCCATGTTCTTGTTCTTGTTCATGTTACTTGTTCATTACAGGGAATATAGCCTTAACCGACATAGACCATGTGAACTACATGGAATCCAGTGTCGTGTAACCCCACACCAAAAAATGGTGTCCTACTTTCCTAAGGTAGAACTAAATGTATAGCTTTTAGGTGGATCCACTAGCTAAAGACCTATGTGGGCACGTAGTTATGGGATAGGGAGATTGCTTCTAGAAACCCGACATAATGTATTGGCGAAGGAGCTTCCATCTCATGAGAATAATTTAGAGAACCCGGCCTCTTGTATTGTCAGGAGGGCCACTACCTCACTTTTCATATCCACTCGGTGCTAAGCATTATTTCCTAAAATTACATGTTTAGTCTTGAATTGGATTTATATGTTTGAAGGAATATTTTACCCTTCATTCAACCCAACTCATAAAATAGCTCATAGATTCAATTAGGTGAGAATGGACTTTCAACCTTAGAATCGTCATTAGTATGTGAGTAAACCTTTCACACCAAGATCATGTGTTCTCATAAGAATGGACTTTCAATCGACACTATAGGATCATCATAGTCATGTACATTTCATGCATAATAATGTGTAAAGGTGCATATGAGAACTAGACTTTCAATTGACACCATAGATACATCATAATAATGTTTATGAATGGAGTGTGTATGTATAATTGTCCTTGCAATGACACAACAACAACATTATCATCATAGACACTTCCCTCTCAAAGTGTTCATAAGCATGTACATAATATCACAATCATACATCATTCACATATATTGCATTCAAGGATCATAGATCATGTAAATCAACACATCTAACATTTATCATAATAGACATGTATATAATCATAACTCAAATAGTTCACTCATTGCATGTATAAGCTCATATACTCATATTGTAGGTCATGTGGGTAAATTCCTTCCACAATAGTACCTTATACAATTCAACATTCATAATAGCTTTCTTCTTTAAAGCCTCAAAATTCATAGTTCATTCCTTTTAGATTTTACCTTAAGAGCCTTAGGAGTCATCTTTATTTTATGAGCATTACTCTCAAACAAAACCTCACATGGTCATCATGTAAACTTAATTCTCAAGGTAAACAACCACGTGCTTCATTCTTACTCAATTATAATCATATAGCATCAAGTAAACTAAATCTCAATACTACTCAACCATGATCCATCATATAAGCCCTAATCAAGTTCATTCATGTCTACAAGATTCACTCATAAGAAATTCATGTTTAGGTGATCTAATCTAAGGCAATTCATCAAGAAGTTCATCAATTTTAGAAGGTCACATCTAACCCTCAATTTGCCTCTTTCATGACATAACCCTAGGCTATATCAATTTCACCCTAGAATCTTAGGTTAATCAAGAATACATGTAGAATCATACTAAAATCATGTAATTACATCATAATTAACTCATATCTAATCAATTGAGCCAACTTGCAACAACATTCTTAATGTAAAGAAGGATCATAGCTAGGATTGGGGAAACTCATGGATTCTTGAAGAATTCATCTTAGAATCATGTAAAATCAGTAATTCATCCATAAACAAACATAATTCAACCTTTAAAACCAACTTTGAAAGGAATCCATGTGATTGAATTGAAACCCTAGCTATTTCGATTTTCTAGAATTGAGATAAAAGCTTTTGAAGGGACTCCTTGGGTGATAGCTACCCAAGGATGAAAACTCCCATCCCTTAGGTGTATAATCCAACCAAATTCGTATTGAAAAGATCCCTCCTTCAAGCTCTACTTGATCTCTTTCTTTGTTCTTCAATGGAGGTTCTAGAGAGAAGATTTTTGAAGGGGAAAGTATTTGTTGATTTGGGATCTTGGGTTCTTATGAATTAATGAGGTGTTTAATGACATAAAATGGTTTATATAGGTCTATTATATCATTATAAAACGATCCTAAACTAAAATAATTAAATTAGGAATTAATTAGGAAAAATTACTTAGGCAAAAAATTTGGACACCTCACAGGTGTGACCTACGGCCACCACCTATGGGGCGTAGGTCAGCTTACACTCCGTACTGGTGGGGCTTAGGTTGAACCTCAAGCTCCTAAGTTTCCCCCTTTACCCACGATTCACTCCCACGCAGCGTCGACCACCTTGCGGGGTGTAGGTCCCCTCCGTGGGTCACACTTTTTGGGCAGAAAAATGGAACTTAGGCAGCCTTGGGGTGTAGACTTTAGGGTCCCCCTCAAGGACCCTTGGTAGGTCCTTGGGGGGGTAGTACCTTGACGTCTAACCCCTAAACACCTTAATCTAAACCCGGGAACTCGTTTTACAACCTAAAACCAAACATCAAACTCAAAATCTCACACGTAAGGCTCTAGTTCCACCTACTAGTTTCCGTTAGGCTCTAGATTGGTCTTACTAGTTTTACGGGTTGTTACACACCAAATCATTGAATAATAATCTCTAAATGAGTCGAAATTCCTGACTCATCAACACCCCTAACTTAAACTTTTGCTTGTCCTCAAGTAAAACACAAGATCAATCAGGCCAACAAAGATGTCTGCAATTAGTGCTGCTTGAGACTCAACATCAATGCACACAAGGTTCAATCTACACATGCAATGTTCAATTGTGCACTAAAAGTTTCAAACTAGGCTAGCCATCATCAAATAGAGTTCAAGATCACAATGCTCACTTCAAATGCAAATTCATGCTCAACAAGAATATTCGAATGCCCTCACATCAATAATGATTCCATGCTCTCACATAGTCAATCAAAGATTACAAATTAAGGAACCAAAATCACTCTCACACTCTTAATGAGAACTCTAACATCTCACACTCTTAATGAGAACTCTAACATCTCACACTCTTAATGAGAAAAGCATGCACGATTTTCTCCATAGGATTGCCCGTATTGTCCAATCAACACATCACTCGGCTCATGCAAGATCAAAAAGGTTTTTCAAGGCTTGTAATTAGGTTGATGGTACGAGTATGATCATTTTGGCTTAGTGACTTATACCTTCATGAAGCATGGCTCAAATTTCACTTCTTCTCCTTTTCTTTTATTCTTATCATCTTCACAAGTCATTCTTGGCCTATTCAAAGCACACAAAAATTTGGTATAGCTCATCAGACACCCCTTTTATTTCTACAATGCATAACTGATATAACTTTACCATTTCTTTTCTTTTCTTTTTCTCCTTTTTTTTTAATATATGTAGGGGTTCCATAATTTTTTTCAACACAAATTCCCAAGGATGAATTTCATGAACTTCTTCCTCGATTTCTTTCCTCATTTTTACCACACCCCCAACTTAGGCTTTTGATCTAAGTTGGCTATTCCAACAAACCAATGCTTAATAAAGATTTTAGGTGGGAAATATAAGGCCATTTGTGTTCATGTTTCATTCAAAGAAAAGGCTAGGCTCAAATGGTTCCAATCTAGGTTCACACACTCATAAGGTGGTCACACAAAAAGTATAGTAATTATGTTCACTCTTAAAAAATTATGCCTAAGATCATTTCCTTCATTCACCAAAAATAGTCAATCAGACCAACATGAAAGTTCTAGGTATCACCATGTACATATTTCAAGTAAACCTCACCACACAAAGCATTCAACACTATAATCAATCATGACTCTACAAGTTAAGCTCGCGTGCAATGATCATTACAAGACTCCCTTTGACAATTTGACTAGTCGCAATGAGATCTTAAGAGTTCACACATGACTTATGCAACTCAAATTGCCTCGTTGGACTTGCACAAACATATCGTTCATCTACAGAACTATTCAAGTCATTGATATTTATCGCAACCGACACTCAAATGTACAAGAGAACAACAATCACACTGAATCATGCAATTAGGAAGGAAACCAAAGAAATAAGGCCAACATTGATTCACATTCCATCAACAATGAGAAGTTTGAACACAAACAATAAAACACAAAATATTCAAGATACAAATTAAAAACAAAATACAACCAAAAGGCTAGGTATATAATACCTTCACCCCACCAAAACAACTATACCGTTTCCTCAATGTGAAATAAAAATGGAAATGTATCAACACTAAGGGAAATTGAGGGAGAGTAAAAATCCCCCTGTCAAGCTACGCTTGAGGTGAACTTTGAACATCTCGGGTAGCCTCAATATGGGCATTAGTGCCCAACTCAACTCTAGTTATGGGGATCTATGCAACTATCCCCTTTGTGGGATGAGATCCGCTTGAGCCAATTATGGATGTGTCGCGTAGTGAGGTCTCTCTAGCTGCCCGTACCAAGTCATCCTCCAGATCATTGAACACAGCCTCATCATGAGCTCCTAGCTCCTTCTCATCTATCTCAGGTGTGCTTGACTCTCCATCATCATCAGTTGTAGCAGCATCTCTGGTCATAGTAGCCGGAGGGATCTCAAAGACAGTTGGCATCTCAGTACTGGAGCCTTCGGGCATATCTACATTACCCCATAATATCGAGATATTTTTGGACTTCAACTCATCCACATCACGTTGGAGACCAGTAATATTAGCCTTCAAGGTTGTCACATATGCAAAGCTACGGTCTAACGTCTCTCATATATCAACTCGAGCGGTAAGAGCCTCTAATGTTGCCCCGTGGGCCATGATCATCTACCGATGTGCTCTCAACTCCTCCTAAATAGGAGCCAATATTATTTCTATCGCTCGGTCAATCATAGAAAGCACAATGACCTCAACACTCTCCGCTCTCAGATTGACCGAATAGGCAAGGTTTCCCATTTTATATATCATAGCCTGTGTCAAGGGGTGACGGGATGAAGTAGCAGGGGAAGGTGTTGTAGAGGTGGAAGGGATGGGAATACCTGTCGGCTCAATTGTCGGCGTAGATTGACTAGCATCGGTTTCATGGCCTCAACATCGATAACCAGATAAGTGTCCAACGGAACCTTCTTCCTCCATTCCACTTCGTCCTTTGTGTATTTAGCCTTAATCCTCTGAATGTTAGTCAACGATATCGGAGTCACCTCAGTATCTATCTTTGTCACAAAGGGAACACCCGTTCGTTGGCACAGATCACTAATGAGCACTACAAATGGCAATGAAGTTTGGTTTTGTTTTGACCTTATAATCATCTACTAAGAAATTATCACCCTGAGATTCAACCTCTCTTGATCAATAATGCACCCCAGCAGTGCAGCTTTTGGATATTGGATGATTGATTCATTATGTGAAGGCATGAACCCAAACAAATAACGAGAAGACACATTTAAATCCTTCTTCTCAATTACGAATCCCTTCTCTAGCCATGGAGGAGTGCCATCACTCAAAAATGGGACCAACCACCCTTTAAATCTTCCAATGTTTTGATTTTGACCTTGTCGGCCAAAAAAATGGATAGTACATATAGTGCAGTCCAATAAATCAATGATGCCGGTTTTCCTGCATTGTACCTTTTTTCCTCGCACCTCTACGTAGTCTCTTGATGCCATCAACCCAGATTTATTCTTCACTTTCAGGATCAGCCTCAAATAACTCTCATAAAATTTAAAAAACCCATAAAGGAACATAAGGATTTTGGGGTTTCATGAACTGTTGAAACTTATGGCAGTGAAGTATCTCCCAGAAACCAGGGTACCTGTCCATAACACAATCGTAGACAATCGTTTTTCCTCTAAGATAGTCTTCAAACTAACTACTTTTAATCAGTACATGGATCGCGGCGGATATGCTGGGATTGGAGGTACTTGAGGTGCCTGAGATAATGTAGGGGATGAAGGTGTCGGGTGTGCTGGAAGTCCATCCAAAGGATCATGAACTGCTTTAGATCGCAATTTTGAGTGATTCCATTTGAGCAACTCCCCCTTAGTTATCGGAGTATGTACTGGATTCATGGACCCTTCATCTTTCTCGCTTTCAAACTCGAAGGAACTGAGTTGAGTGAAGTCGATGCCTATGATCTCCGATGAGCTCAAACTCAAATTGGAACTAACCACCACCTGCTTCTTCCATTTTCCCTTCACACTCCTCTGAGGAGGTTTAGGACGAGTAGCCCAGGAAGGTGTGACCTCTACTGCAATGATGACCCATTTTCCCTTTTTTCAGGGTTCTGGACCAGTCACTAGAAACTTTGGTCTATCCATATCCATAGACAAACACAAACAAAAGACATGCGGTAGCAAAGGGTTAGCAAACTATCATTTTCAAAATGTTGCAGGAGAACTCGCCAAACCACTCGGTGAGTTGTCGAGATCATTCGGCGAGCAATAGAAGGCTCCCTAAAAGTAATAGAACAAAACAACAAATAATTCAGCACAAATGGGTGAGACAAAAGACCATTCGGGACACTAAGGCAAAAAATAAAAGGATGGGAAACGCTTTAAATTCTGATCGAACAAGGACACCCATAAAAATTGAAGTTTAAATATATGATCTAAAATTTGATTGTAAGAGTGCAAGAGTTGAAAAGTTCAAAAATAAGGAGGGGATTTGAATTTAAAACAGTTGAAAGGCCTTTGACCCTTGAGTTTGCACCTCAATAGGCGAGGTTCATTAACACCGACGATCCTCTCGGCTATCCGTCGAGTGGACTTTAGCCCATCGAAGTTAATAGAAACTTGGCCATTCAGTTGGTCCAAAATACAATATAGGACGGGCTCACCGAGTGGACTTTAGCTCGCCTAATCCCTTTTCCACCAAAATTCGAATTTCAACTTGCACATCCAACAAACGTTATTCAAAACAAAAAGTAAAACTTGGGTTGCCTTCCAAGAAGCGCCTTATTTAACATCGTCGAATGACGTGGCCATGTGATTATACCTCATTCTTTGGGTTGACTAAAGTATCACTAGGAAGACCCCCTTTCAGTTTTGGATTTAAATGAATTGAGATTTGACCCATTTGAGTTTCAAGCTGCTTAATGGAAATCGAGTGTGAAGTCACCATTTTATTTATAGAAGAGACGTCGTCTTTCAACTCTTTGAGTACCTTGTCCGATCCTTCCCCCTTGTTCAAGATACGAGCAAGAATATCCTTGGTCCAAAATCTTTCGAGATCAGCCCTTGGTTCCTTCGGCTTTTGAAAGTTCATAAGGAGGCACATAGAGATCTTTGTCACCATTTGTATCTTTCCAATTTCACCACGGTCACACCATTCTCGATCACAATCTCTCCAACCATCATCGTGATCTCTATGCCAACATTGATTCCCACTCGGCCTTGGATAGCTCGAACGAGAACCCCTTACTTGGTTTGACAAAAGTTGTACCTTTACGTTGTACATGGCCTCAAATTGTGCCTCATCAGCATTCACACCACTATTTGCACCAACCACATTCACAGCCTCGGAACCACCTCCTGTGACATATTTTATCAATAGATCTATTTGGGTCATTATGTTGACCATGTTTCACCTTGTTCTTGATTCTTTTCTATTTGTTCCTTTGTCAGCCCAAGATTTAAAGGAGACACCTGATTTTCCCTTGTGTACCATGCACGATTGATTTTTGCCATCTCGTCAAGCAAGGCTGACGCTATGTCAAATGGTTGTCTTATGATTCCACCCCATATAAGTTGGTCAGCGACACCCTTGTTGATCGTGTCAAGACTCTAATAAAAATATTGCAATACCATTTTGCCCGGTAACCCATGAGTCAAACATTGGAGAACCATTCTTTGGAATCTTAACCACATTTCATAGATGGGCTCACCATCAATCCGCTTGAAGTTCTGGATATTATCCCTCAACTTAACCATCTTCAAGGGAGGGAGAATCTTACATAAAACACTTATGTGAGCTCCTACAAAGATGTGTTAGATTCCCTTGGTAACTCATTCAACCACTTCGTTGCTTCCCCCATGAGAGAAGGGAAACAAACGGAGTCGGACCGACTCTTGAGTGATGTTCTTGAATGAAAACGGTCCACACACATCCATGAAGTTGCGGATGTGGTCATGAGGGTCCTCATGAGCAAGTCCCCTGAATAGACCTTTCATTTGCAACAGCTACAACAACTGTAACATAGTACCAGTCACATGAAACACTACATTGCCCGAGGTTAGAGGCATTCGAACAACACCGACACTTCCCACTAGATCCACATAGAGATCATGCATGTTTCCGATGTCATCATTGTTCCCAAGTTGACTTGCATTGATCCCAATAACACTCATTTCTTCACCTATTTTAGAGCAGCCAACAAGAACACAAATAAGAAAATTCAACTACAATAAAATTAGTTCACAAAAATACTTCGATAAATGAAATATAAACATCAATCCCAGACAACTGCGCCATTTTTGTGAATGCTCAACTACACTTCTTCCGATTTAAAGTGTAGGCGGTCTCTAAAAAGTATAAACCCAACAATTAGTTGGGGTCGATCCCACAAGGAGTGATATTGTGAAGAATTTGATTATGAAGTAAAGATGTGTTTTAATCTTTTGTAGGAGTATGAAACTATGTAACATAAACTAAATCAATAAACTTGAGTAATCAATATCAAATGGGGGGATTTAGTAACCAATTGTTTAACAAGTAACAATTAACGCGAGAAATATATGATTAGAGCAAAGACCTTAGGAATGTGATCAATCGAATACTAATTTTGCTTAATGGGTTATTACTAGTTGGTTAAAGTTGTTGAATTGCAATGGGTAGGCTAGGTTTTGAATTCAATAGCTATGACTCGATCAACTATCATGTTTCGAGTGAGTTCTCTCAAACATGAATAAGCTTC
This sequence comes from Solanum chiquidenum, assembly GCA_029582725.1. Classification (NCBI taxonomy): domain Eukaryota; kingdom Viridiplantae; phylum Streptophyta; class Magnoliopsida; order Solanales; family Solanaceae; genus Solanum; species Solanum chiquidenum. The sequence goes on along the minus strand of JAJOOS010003646.1, from coordinate 52,186 downwards.
ACAATACCAAACAACCCAATACCTTAATTAACCCACTTTCTCAAGCTGGGTGGTAAAGACGCAAGCAAATCCACTTTCTCAAGCTGGGTGGTAAAGACGCAAGCAAATCCACTTTCTCAAGTTGGATTTTAAAGACGTAATCAATACAACTATCAATCGTTCGTTCTACTCTAATACCTCTTTCTGAAGCAAGCATTGAGAGCTAAGATAGAACCAAATTTTCAACATTTTCATCAATTAAAACTTGAACAAATAATTGAACTCATGTCAAAACAACAATAAATTCAGCAATTAATAATACCCATAAGTCAATCAATGCATTTGATTACATGATCACACCCCTAAGGTAAGGGGTTTTAGCCAAACATAGCATAAACTAAGAAATAATTACAACATAGATTAACCATCCAAACTGTTAACAATCTACAAATACCCAATGCCAAAATTAAAGCTAATATCCTAAAATCACAAATACGAGATCCAAACCTTCTCCAAAACTGTTCAACAATGCAAGAATGTGAAAAACTCTCAAAACTCAGGAATGCACAGTGGGGGACCCACTACTTTTCTCTTTTCAAAAAAATGAATTTATATGTTCCCAAAAATTTAGCATGGAGACCATTCAATAAAGTTAGCCGAGATTGCCGAGTTGCTCTTCTTCTCGCCTTTTGGCTTGGCTCCTGCATCCAATTGTTCTGGAACTATTGGTGAGCTGGATAATAGTCGTCGATCCATTCAACGCGTTGTTGAATCATCCTTTTCTTTCCAAGTTGGTATGGTAGATGGGATACTTCGTTGGATCTTTAGGCAAGTTGGAGGCTCACTCGGCGAGTCATCGAGTGCCTTTTGTGAGCTCCGGCTTCTATTTTCTTCAACTTTTTCAACTTTTTTGCATCATAATGTCCTTGCATCGCTCTTAAACCTTCATTTTTTCATATCAACACATTAACATCAGTTTTGAGCACAAAATAGACATTGAGAACAGTAAATCGTTGAATAATAAGCCTTAAATGAGTTAAAATTCTCGACTCATCAGTTTACTTCACCTATAAGAATCTTGAGTTTTGTGAGTTTGACCGGTTACTACAAGTGAAACTTGAATGACTTCTTTTTTATTTTGTCTCTATTGACAAAAATAACTCAGAAAAATTTAACTTTCTAATGATCTAAGGAGTGTGAGACTAGCTTTCAAAAACTTAAGTTTCTGTTAACTCTAGACTCGATTTTGACCTTACCAATGAAAGATAAGGAGTTCACGAAGTATTATAATGTTTCACGGGTTGATCTTGGGAATACTTTGATGTATAAAAATAAGGTAACAAAGTATGCTTTGAGATAGTTAAAGGTGTAGGTAAATAACTACTCTACTCATTATTTAGAGGTGATAGTAATGATTTTTGCTTTGAAATTTTGGAGACATTATTTACTTAGAAAGCACGTTGATATGTTTAACGTATTATCACAAGAATTAATATGTTCTTAGTCAAAGAGATATAAATTTGGAGATGATTATGGCTGCTTCAGGATTGTTACATTGCTATCTTATATTACCCGAGAAAGACATATATAGTAACAAATGTGTTGAATCAAAAGTTAGTTAGTATGGATAGCTTGATTTTTTTGAGAGTGGAATAGATGTTCAATACTTGGATAATAGATTTATGAGACTTGATATTTTGAATCCTGATAGGATGGTTGCTTATATTGAGGTACATTCTCTTCTAGTGGATCAAATAAAGGCTAGACAGTTTGAAGTTTAGAAGTTGAATATAGGTCAATACGAGCTATTAAAGGACAACATTAAAGATTAAATTTTAGATTTATAATGTGTTTTAAGAATGAAGAATCATTATTGACATTTAAGAGTTAGTGATTTGACCAAGTTAATTATGAAAGAGATTTATAAATCCAATTATTCTATTCATTGAAGAGTGGGAAAATATATTATGATTTGAAGAAATATCGGTGATATTGAATGGAGAGGGACATTATAGAGAATGCCTCTCGTTGTATGAACTGTCAGCATGTAAAGTATAAGCACCCAAGACTAGGTGGTAAACTCAGAAGAGGTCTATACATGAGTGAAAGTGGGGTGAAGTTCCATGAATTTTATGATATGATTGACAAAGATTTTCAAAATTATCAATGATATTTGACTTATCTTGGGTAGAATGACCTAATAATTTTACCTTGTGTCTCTTTAGACTTCATACATGCGGAGAGATTGGTTAGAATTTATATTTAAGAGATAGTGTGTTTGCATGGTGTGTCCATATCCATCATTTCAGATTGATGTAATTAGTTCACATTAAATTTTTGAAAGCCTATGCAGAAGAAGTTGGATACTAGGATTAAGCTTAGCACAACTTTCCAAGATGGCCAGTCGAAGTAGATTATTCAAGTGTTGAAGGATATGTTGTAGATGTGCGTAATTGATTTTAGTGGTCGATGGGATTCATTATTATCATTAGTAGAGTTTTCTTTAACAATAGTTACCATTCCAACATCCGGATAGTCCTATTTGAGGCTCTGTATGATAGAAAATGTTTTTGTCCAATTTATTGATTTGATGCATTGGTGGTTAGACCTTAGAGCATGGATCTTTTTAGAAATTTATTAGATAAGGTCAAGTTAATTCAAGAAAGAGTTATCACAACCCAGGTTGAAAAAAAATTATGCGGATCAAAAGATTTGTGATCTAAAGTTCATGATAGGAGAGAAGGTTTTGTTGAAAGTATTGCCCATGAAAGGTGTTATAAGATTTGGGAAGAAGGACAAACTCAACCCTAGATTCATTGATCTGTTTGAGGTACTTCTACATTTTTTAGATAAATGACTTATGAGTTGGATATGCCACCTGACTTATCAGGTGTTCATCCGCTTTCCCATATTTTGATATTCAGGATATCGTATTAATAATTATCATGTGATTCAATATGACTCAACAGAGTTCGATCAAGAATTTGGAATTTGAGAATTCTCCTAGAATTAGTATGGATGGACGGTAAGAAATCCAAAGGATGAGTCCAACAAACAAAGAAGAATTTTTCAACTATTCGATACACCATGTAACTTTTTTCTCTTTACGTTCGAGGATGAAAGTGTATTTAAATGGTTTATGATGTAACGTCCCTCTTAGTCGTTTTAAGAATTTTACCCATTTTTCTAAGTTTAAACCTTTTGGTAGCTTTTATAAATAATTTATGACTTGTGAGAAGGAGTGATGTAATTTTCAGATTTAATAAAGGATTATTTTTATTTCTAATAATAATGGGAAAAGAAAAAAACAGAAGAAAAATAAAATAGAATAGAATAGAATAAATGAAAAATCCCAAAAAAAATAGGAAAAGAAAAAAAACAAAAAACTAAATGTTGCAGACAGAGAAAGCAATGCACGCACATAACACAACGGAGGAAGAAAAGCAAAGGCAAAAAGGAGGAGAAAATTCAGATTTTCATTCCAAAGCGCTAAGGTAATGATTCTCGTCCTTTCCATTAAAATTTTATGTGATCATGAGTAGATTTTTAGGTTATCAACGTGTAGAATTTAGGCTGAATTACGGAAATATAGTCTTAGGGTTCTTAGAAAAAAACTTAATTTGGGGGTCGAATAACGATCCTTTTTAGCTTAAATTTTGCATGCGAGTTTGTCTTATCATGGGTAAACATAATCTAGAAGAAAATTTTAGATTTGAATTTGGTGGCTCGAGATGACTTTTTTATCCAGTTTTTGAACCAAAATTAAATATAGCAATATGGTTGTGAGGATATATATTTGATAGATTAGAATCGCTTTGAAGCTTTATGATATGGAAATATAAGATCTTGAGGATTCATGATGTGTGTTCAGCATTCGAGGTTTGTTAAGACTTCGTTGAGGGACATTTTCTAAATAAAGATTAAAAATGGAATAGATAATGGGTATGGGCGAAAGATGAGGGTCTCGTACCAATGGTGTGGCATGCATTGGTACGAGTATCAGTCTTATAAAGTAAATTTTATTACTATAGAATGACGAATTATAATCCGAGAATGCAAAAGTATATGGGCATTAGCTGATGTATTATTGACTTGATTTCTTTTGTGTGATTATGTTTCTTTAATGAACCCGTATATTTGTGATAGTTGAGGTGATTATATATCATACCGTTTTTTGATTGATTGAGATGCATCATCATCCCCTTTTATTGAAATCATATTTTGCACATGCATTGACATTAGATTGAGTATAAGTTGGGCTCGTGGAGATCGTCCGTGCTGGGGATATGAGATTTTATTATTAGAAGTTGGGCACGCGGAGATCATCTGTGTTGGGGATTGTTTGATTTTATGATAGTGCGTTCAGATCGTTTGTGTCAGTATATAGACCTCGTGAGTCCCCCATGGGTGGCATATTTAGAGGTCTTGCTCATGACGATCACCATGAACATCTTAGAAATTTTATGGACATTTGTGAGTCTTTCGTCTTTAAGAATATATCACAAAAGTCTATTTGTTTTCGGTTGTTCCCTTTTTACCTAACGGGGGAAGCAACCAGATGGCTGGACTAGTTACCAAATAATTTCATAACTTCGTGGGAGGAACTGACCGAAGTGTTCTTGGAAAGATTTTTTCCTCTTTCGAAGATGGTGAAACTCCAAGATAGCATTAGAATATCAAGATAGTGGAAGGTGTACTTCTTCATAAAATATGGTTTCGATTTCAAAAATTGGTGTTTCAATGTTAGACACATGGTGTTCCGTACAACTTGTTGATACAATACTCCTATCATAGCCTTAATACAGTAAACAAAGGGTTGGCTGACCAAATCATGTAAGAAGGGATAATGAGGCAACCATATGAGGTTGCAACAGTGTTCCTCGATGACATGACCATAATCAACAGAGCATGACATACTAGAGAGGATCAAGTATCTTCTCTACATTTGGTCCTGACCAAGGAACAATTAGAGAAATACCAAGAGCGTGATGGAAACATCGAGAAAATAATGACTCAATTTGACTTGTTATTCAAACATGTCATAGGTGGTGGATTTAAATCAATAAATGCAATTGGTACAAGTGGTGGGCACTGCCCGAATAATTCCAAGTTTGAGTCATTGTATAATGAAGAAATACATAACTTGGGGAACCAAATGTTGGGTTCTCGTCTGAACTATCCAAATACAGGTGGGAACCAAGGTTGGAACAAGGAAAGGGATAGCGATTGGAGATATTAAAGAGATCGATGTGACAATTAGAGAGATAGTGAAGCTGAAAGGGATAAATACATCCCACCTCATGATCGTCCCAAGCCAAAAGAAGATGGACTAGAAGGAAATAGAATCGATGAAATGTTAGTAAGGATCATCAACAAGGTTCTTAGTACTACTATTGTATCTTCTGATGTTGTTGTGAGATAATCATCCACTCCTATCGCCCATCCCCTATTGACCCAGGCGATGATTTATCATATGGGAAGCCTTTCCTCACCAGTAGATATTTGAGTTGCTCGTGTTGAGACAGACATGCCTAATATCATTGATCGGGGTATTGAGAAAAGCTTAGCTCCTCTGAAAGAGAGAGATAGAAAAAGAGTTATTAAGCGTGAGGGGTTGGTCGAGGGACATGGTGTGAGGTTGGATAACCACACTGCTACACATGAGGCCAAGGAGAAGGCCAAGGGTAGTTCTGGTGCACTGGACGCCATGCGACATGAGCTTGCTACTTTGCGAGCGAAGGTGACCCTGTTGGAATCTACATATATATTTATACTATGGAGAGATATTCCCCTACCGGATGCATCTACCTCCATGCCAGAGATGCCTAGTTTGAGGCTCTCCATAGTAAGAAGCCTGAGCCAGCTGCGAGTGTTGTTGTTGATAATGATGATATTGAGAGGGTCGAGGATGAGTTGGCCAAGGATACGGACAAGGAGGAGTTAGGAGAGAGGAACATAGGATTGCTCAAACCTTCACTAAGATGATAAAGATTAAGGAATTCATTCATCAGAAGACCCTAGAGCGATCCCTTCAAGAGCCTTCAGTGGTTGGAACTAGTGGAGTCACTTCAGACTCCCCCATCCCTCTGACTGTTAAGGCATGCATTGATGCCAGGTTGAATCTTTCTTTCTTCCTCCGGTGATCTAATTGATGGGAATTGATGCCCTTCTTGAGGCTTCCCCACCTGAGACTTCGAAAAAGAGTGCTCTACGGGCATAGTCTGTTGAGGGGACCTTTTTTATCGCAGCCTACCATACTTTTATTCTTATTACAGTGTGGACGCTGCTATATATTTTTTGTGGGTTAAGGATCTTTGAGCCAATATTCCCCTTTTTTATTGTATTTTGTTATTTTGAGTTTTGGATAATTGTAGTACTTTACTTTTGTTTATACTATAATCCTTCTTTTGGTTGAATATGCCTCTTGTACTTTTTCGTTCTCTCTTGATTTTGCAACCCATTTTACATTCCCCATGAGTTTTGAAAATCGTGAAATGCCTAAAGTTTTCATTGATAATAGTTTGAGGATCGAATTTTTAAAATATCAATGTCTTGAAAAGTACTCACGATGACCATGTTGTAAAGTGTTGGTGTTGCGAGAATGAAATTGATGAGGTTGCACTTTTGAGTGATCTCTTTGAATCTTTTGTTGACTAGTTGCTTTTGGATGTGAGCATTGCAATGAACATAGCACGTACAGTTTTGATCTTTTCGGAATGTGCTAAATGAGTGTATTTGAAAGTGCCATGTGTGGTGAGGCCTTACTTGAAATCATATGTGTGAAGTCCTAGAATTTTTCTTGTTAGGTCAACTATTTGAATCTTGGTGAATGTGGGACATGATCTTGAACAACAATTCAAATAGGTAACCCAAATGTCCATAATCTTGTGTGACTACCTTGTGAGGGTGTGCATCCATTTTGACACCATTTGAGTCTAACCCAATTGTTGGCAAAACCAAAAGAAGGCTTCTTAAACCAAATTGTCCTACCTTCTCACCAAAAATCCTTTTTGAAACATTGTCATGTTAGAATAGACAACTTAGGCCAAATGCCTAAGTTGGGGGTGTGGAAAGAAATGAGAAATGAAAGCCAAGTAAAAGGAAAATAAATATGAAATGAGACTAAACTTAAAGTTTGTTGCAAAAGGAATGAACCCCTCCTTATAAAAAAAGTCATTGTGATGAATATGCTTTCAAAAAATAAAAATGAAAAAGAGAACTGAATGAAATAAAGGGGATTCCAAATAAATTGAGTGAAAAGTCAAAGTTTGAGTTCTCAAATGAAAAAGAATGAAAAGAACTTGGGAAGTTGTGAAGATGATTGCAACAATGCTTTGAAAAGGTAAAGTCATCAAGTCAAACTGACCATACCTTTATGCTAAGCCCCATTACAAGCCTAAAAGACCCTTGAGATCTTGCATTAACTAGGTTGTGAGATGATTGGAAAATTTGGGCAAACCTATGGGACGAAACTTGCATGCATTTCTCTTTTGAGAGAGTGAGAGTTGCATTGATTTCTTATATCTTTGTTGATTTGTTTTTTGAGAGCATGGAATCATAATTGATATGACGCACTTTAATGCATTTATTGAAAAATGTTCTTCCATTAGACAAGAAGACAAAGTGAGCTTGAGCTTTTTTTGAGACCGGCTAGTCATCATTTGAAGCTTTGTTTATCATGATTGAGTGTAACATGTTGGTGAGAGTAGTATTGATATGACACTTGCATGTTAGTTCTCATTGAGTATTGTTGTAGACACCCTTATTGAGGTAATTATGTTCTTTATTTACTTAAGGAAAAGCAAAAGCTTAAGCTGGGGTGGTGATGAGTGGTATATTTGCACTCATTTAAGGTCTTGTTAGCTCAATATTTAGTGTCCTCAATGCCTAAATTTGTCCTATTTTGATGATATATTGATGATTTGCAGCTATGAAGGAAAATAGACAAGGCAATGAGTGATGTTTGAAAGAATGATAAAAATGCAAAAAGATGTGCAAACTATACATTGTTGATTGTCAATCTTCTCTTAATCGACACAAAAAGTTAGTTTTTGATGCCCCGAGTTTATTATATAAAAATTTTTACTCAACTGCAAGAGCCTGATCTTGTTGAAGTGTTCTGGTCCTGCCTAATAGGATTAGATTATTTACATGCATGATTTAGTTTCGTAATCTTGCCCGAGTAGTTGTGACTGTTGAATTCCCGTAATTGTATACCTTAAAAAGGATTAAAATTTGAGGGGTTGTGTTTGGGTGTTATGGGTCCTACCTTGATTTCATTAGTGCATGCTTTAATTTTGTTTTTGGAGGTTGCAAGGGTTAATTTCGAGAAGTGGGTTGAAAGTAAGCACGTTGGGTCATTTGGCGAGCTGGGTCGAGCTCGCCGAACCACTCGGTGGTTCGTCGAAGTTCCTCATCTCGCTGTTAATTTCAAGCTTTGTTTGATGTTGGATCCTGTAGCTTTTGGTGAGATGCTTGAGATCGCCAAAAGCACTCGCCGAAAGCCTTCTTGATTATTGTTTTGCTTGCACCCCTTAACCCTTTTCTACATTATAACTTTCGGCGAGCCTATCCTTGTTCACCGAAAGTTGTCGGTGACACGCCGAGTGATTCCCCCCATCGCCTACTTGCTACAGTTTTAGAGTTAATTCCTTCTGCGAGCTCAATCTAGCTCGCCTAAGAAATTTGGTGATTCGCCATCTGGTTTGGCGAGTCTATCTGCATTTGTTCTACTGTGCTTTTGTTTAAGATTTTATACCTTCTCTTCGAGATTTTGCAGACATGACTACATCAAAAGTTGCTGAAAGAATAACATCAGCCTAATAGAAGTCCAAAGGGATTGTGATAAATGAGGATGCAGCTACGTCGAAAGGCAAAGCTACGAAACTACCCACAACTAGTGGGAAAGGCAAGGTCAATAGGCCCACTTCTACCAGGAAAACCATTACCCTAGACCCTAATATTTCTTCATGGGACCGGGGATTCTGCAGAGCTGCGCATGTCCTTCTGGCAGACTCACACTCAACAGACCTTGGTGAATCTAGCACTGTTGTTGCTCCTAAGGTGACCTCAGGCACTGATGCCCATGCTCAGGGTGAGACATCGGGCAATGATGCCCAGACAGATAGAGCGACTGTGTAAACAGGACCCCCTCTTTACCTCTTTCTCTGTTTTTATTTATTTCACTGTTGGATAATTTTTATTTGCATTTGAAGACCAATGTTTTTCATTTGTGGTGGGGTGAGGCCCACCTTTGTGCATGTCTGTTTTGTTTATCTATTTGGGCCTTGTGCTAAATTTATGTTACACTACTTTTTGTGGAAGGTTTGAGCTTGTGGCTCCTTGTTTATAATTGAAAATGATTTTTGACCCTTATGAAAAAACATTGCCACCTCTTGTATGTGTTGAATATGGATGTTCTGTTGCAAATTCGAGTATCGATTTTGATCAATACCAATGACTTGAATAGTGCTCATAATTTAACAAACATGAATGTTCTACTACAATGAGGCCAAATGAAGTTGCATAGAAAATATGTGAACTCTTTGAATCTCATTTTGACTAGCCAATTATCGAATCGAGTCTCTTGTGATGATCGTTGTACACTAGAGAAAGTGTGGAGTTTTGTTTGACCTTGGTGTCAATGCCTTGTGTGATGCGCTTACTGTGAACCATGCATGATAACACTTAGAATTTTTCCCGTTGGTCCGGTCGACTAAGTAAAGTTATCTTTTCATATGATCTTAGGAAACTTCGAAGAGTGTGAGCTAATTTGACATATACCTCTTTAGTGGTCTACCTTGTGAGTGTGTGAACCTCTTTTGAACACCCCTTGAGTTTTATCCATTTTTGGAAGAAACTTGATGAAAACATGACCTCCCTTAATCCACTACCTATAATCCTCTTGATTTGTGGATCGATTGAATAGCCAACTTAGGCCAAAAGCCTAAGTTGGGGGTGTGGTGAAAACATAAGGCAAGTGAAGAAGTGCAAGAAAAGTCTCTTTTAACCCATGGTTTTGAGAAAATTGGAACCCCTCCATATAAAAAATAATAATAAAAAAAAAGAATGAAAAAGTTGTGGAATAAAGCACAAAAGAAATGGGGTTTCCGAACAATCGATGGAAAGTGAATAATGGGATGACTCATGAGCATTAAAGAAAATGATGAAAGAAGAGGAAAGGAAGTGGTTTGAACACCACATCTCATGAGGATGAAATTCACAAAGCCTAAATGATCATACCTTTGCACTCAGCCCCATTTCAAGCCTTGGAAAGACCTTTTTTTAGCTTGAGTGAGCTGAAACAATTGTCTATTGGAAAATATGGGCAAACCTATGGGTGAAAGCATGCATCGTGTTCTTCTTTGTGAGTGTGAGCGTTAGATTTTATTTCGGAACTTTAAATTGTTGACCATTGTGTTTGAATATGGAATCATTCTTTATGTGACGGCATTTGAACACTTTAGTTGAGCTTGACTTGCATTTGAAGCAAGTATGGTGAGCTTGAGATTCTTTGATAATGGTGTGGCACAACTTGAAACTTTGAGTGCATATTTGATCTTCGCATTAGTAAATTGAGTCTTATGTGTGCATTCATGATTGAGTCTCATGTAACATTATTCGAGACAGCCTTTTTGAACTGCCAAACTTGAGTTTTACTTAAGGACAAGCAAAAGTTTAAGTTGGGGGGTGTTGATGAGTCCACAATTTGGACTCATTTAGGGCTTCATTTTAATAGAATTAGTGTCCTCAAATGCATATTTTGTCTCAATAACTAATGTAAATCCTTAAGTTTCAGGTTTTTGGAGTTTGAGGCAAAGCATGGCCACTACATGGCAAAAATGAACAAAACAGTTGAAAAGACGAAGAAAAGAAGTCCTGAGGATTGCCTAATGCATTCGGCGAGTCACCAAATGGCCTTAACCTCACCTAATGTTCCATTGTGCTGAGCCCTGAAAGAAAAGATCAAGTCAGTGATGAAAAGGAGCAGTCAGCACGTCGCCGAACAGTTCCGCGAAGCAGTACTATATCTCCCAATGATCCAGAATGCAAAGATGCTGAAGACAAAAGCTAAAAGGTGATGAAGCAGACCAAAGGGTGGAGCGCCGAGTGCATCGGCGATCCCTACTAACTGCGCTGAGTGATCCTTCGCAACATATTTTTTTGACAACTATAAATACTAGTTTGAATTTTTATCTATGTATGCAATTTCAGATACAACATTTTTATTTTCTAAGTTTTCAAGTAGAGAATATTTTTGCTTGGCATTTTAAGATTTGAAGATTTTCAATTCCAAGAAATTGGAAGTGGGTGTTGAAGATTCTTCATCTTAGACTCGATTGAAATGAATATAAATCATACCCAAGTGATGTTACTTCGATTTGGTATCATTTTCTTCCTTTTCTCTATGTCTAGCTAAAACCCCAATTCTTGGGGTGTGATTTTGTGAATATGGGTTAAATTTCCTGTTGGGTATTGCTTATTGTTATTCTATTTGCTGTTTAAATGTGATTTTGTTTAGTAGTTGTGTTTGAACTTAATAGGATTGTAGTTGCAAATACGATTTCATCTTAGTATTTTTGGATTGCTCGATAGAAAGATTTTAAGACTAAGACTACTATATCGATAGCCGGTGGTTATTGGGTCGTCGTGGGTTCAGCTTGAGAGAGTGAATCCTAGGCCTTTTCCCACACATTCAGCTCGAGAGAGTGAATGGGCTAAGGCGGAGGCTGTTCTTAAAAGAGGCAACTCGGTGTTCGAGAGAAACCGAGTTGATTCGGGGTAACTTGCTCAAGAGAGAATTTACCGCCACTAAAGTCTAGCCTATTTACAAATGTTTAGCAATTGACTATCAATAGCATTTACCCGATTGTGTAGTTTATCCCATATTCCTATCACATCCCAAGAATCCCGTCTCCTTATATTCACATATTTTTGTATTTTTGTTGTTTTAGTTGTTAATCGACTACAAACCCCCCATTGATAATTGACATTCATGTTAATTCCTTAATTTATTATGTTTTTACTCGATAATATTTTTACCTATGGTTAACTCTAGCATATTCTCGCTTAACTCTTAATTCTCATAAACCGTTCCCTTGGGACTCGACCCCAACCCATTCGGTTGGGGTATATTACTATTGTACGATCATAGACACTTGAATTGGAAGTTGTTTCTTGATTACGCAAACATCACTCACGCCCTACATCTACTTTCAAATCAGTAAGAAAGTAATCTAGGATTCTATCCCTAGATTTGAGTATTCTTGATATGAGTTGATTTTGAATTTTTAAGTTCTTGATTCTTTTTAAAAAAATTCCATTCCTTATTATTGAATTGTTATATATTATGCATTAAGATTCTTGAGTTCATTCTTTCATGTCTATATTTTAGCATGAATCCGATGAATTGAGTAATTTTTAGATGAGTAGTATCGTTGAATTCTGAGTTCTTCAATTCTGAGCACTGAGTTTCCATATTGCTATTAAGAATTCTGGGTTGAGTCGTTCATGTCCATAATTCAGCATGAACCCTATAATTGAGTTATAAATTTTGAGAAGCTCTTTAAAGGCAACACTTGAGTTCTTAGACTGAGTTTTGAGAAAGTAAAGATGAGTTTTGAGAAAAGAGTTTCTAAAATATGATTAGTATGACAATCAATTATGCCATCAATGTATGAGCAGTATGGTATCTAGATATACCATCAATGTTTACCCAGAATGACTTCTCGAGTCATCAATGATCATATTATAATATGATTTTGATATAGTTTTGAGAAAAATGTCAAGTATGAGTTGAGTAAAAGTATAAGGGGACTATTTATTCCCAGAGGTATTAATTTTTACATTGATAAAAGAAAAGGTGAGATTTCTAAATTGAGTTATGAGTTCAAAATATTTTTTAATAGTAATAACCTCTTTTAAGTGGGTAGTTTGATAAATTATCTCAAACCAGAGAAAGAGCTATGTTTTTAAACATATAAGCATGAGTATATATTATTGAGACCAGTATTGAGCATCGATATGGGGATGAGTTCAGACAACTCAAAATCCTCTTGAGTTTGAGTTGAGTGTCCTAAGTTGAGTTGAGTATTCTTGAGTTATACTGATTTGAGATGATGTAAGTATGTCTTCCCTTTTATTAGATCAAGGTTGTACTTATGTTGGAGGGAGTTCCCCTTACATGCTTGTACATTCCATGTACTGACGTCATTTTGCCTGATCATTTCATGATGCAGATACAGGTATTCAAGATCATCAACAGACGTTTCATTGAGGTAATGTGGTATTCCAGTCAGTTGTGGTGAGCCTTCTTGTATTCTGGAGGACTTCACCTTTACCTTACAGTTAGTACTTTTAAGATGGCGTGGGTCTTGTCCTGATATCCTTCTGTAATAGTAGAGGCTTCATAGATGGACAAAGTTGAGGAGTTTTTGTAATTTCTTTCTTTTTAGTTGTTTTATAAACTCTAAGTATATATTTGAGTATTGTTCAATTTTTTAATGTTGAGTATTTGAGTTTAATGAGATTTGATTCAGCATGAAGCTTTTGTATGCTTGAGTTAGTCTTCCGCTTGTAGTCAACCATGATGAGGGTTCACTTGGGGACCAGCAATGGTTCTCGAGTACCATCTACATCCAGGGTGTAGACTCGGGCTGTGACAAACTTGGTATCAGAGCACAGAGTTCAAGTGTCCTAAGGTGTCTATGAAGTTGTGTCAAGTAGGTTCTTGTTTATGGTTTTGAGGCCCTCACTTCTATAAATGAAGGACTATAGACATTTAAGTAAAAAAATTCCTTCTTTCATACTCTAAATGGTGCAGCAGAACTGTGTCATAAGGAATTTATTCTGCATTGTGCTTTCCTCAGATCCATTCAACTACCCTTCATTCTCAAGGAAGATGAAAGCAAAGCCAGTTCCATATCAATGAGTTACTCTCAGTAAAAGTCTTGAGAAATTCATGAGACTATTGAGGGGCTTGAGAGAAGCCTGTGAGTGAGCTTAAGTGTTGAGTTTCAAAAGAATACACTTTTATTCATATGAATCATGCGTTCAAGATAAAAGAGATATGTACTATCTTCTCTAAACCTTGTTTCAGTTGAGACCCTTATGAGGAAGTGTGTTTTAGAGCTTCGCTAGTATTTGCACTCAAAAAGATATTAGGAGTTACAAGGTTACAAGTAGTAGTTGTAAAAGGGCCCAAATTAAAACAATGCATGCAGAGATTCAGTAATCTAAGAAAGGGAGATAGTGATGAGGCAAATTATGTTGTTGTAGCCATGTACCTCGTATGTTATTAATGATGAGTTTTCCTTTTGGAATAGACTGAGGAGTAATAATTTTGTATAAAGTTCATGATAGAAGGTAAAGAAATAGTTACTAGTTAGGATGAGTTAGAGTATACTTTAACTAGAAGGGAGTTTAAGTCGATGTTATATTGTGTTAGTGAAAACTAATTGTATGTGTTGAATGGAAGAGCAAGAGTATTCATGAAGTGATAGATCTAAGCCAGACTCGTCATTTTTGGGCGGTCCCGTGATTTTCAGAGGGCTATAGAACTAGTTAGCCAGTGATGTGTACTGAGTAGGCAAGTGGTACTTAGATTTTGAAAATGGTTGTGACAGTATTCTGTAAATAGGTAGATTGAGAGATAAAGATTGACCTACTTGTCATGAGGTTTTGGGGGGCAAGTGTTTCTTAATTTTATCTATTAGTAATGATTTAGTATAGTATGTGAGCAATTATATTGATATCCGTGTTTTGTAATAGACATTAATCTTGAATTTGAGATGAACGTCGTGATCAAAAGAATGGCAACATGAGGGTGATGATGCTAGTCTCGAGATTTGATCTGGTAGACTTAACATAGAATAAGAGCGGAATTGAGATGTTAGTTGTAATGAATATGAGTCGTACAAGTGAGAGATCCTAACTTTTGGATAAGGATAGTGAAGTGTGGCTAAGTCATAAGAGTAACAAGAGCATTAAGAGGTGTACCCGAGATTGTACGTAATCAGACAAGGTTCCAATTAAGTTAATGATTTTTCATGCGTGCCTATATAGTATAATTGAGCTATTACTGTGGAATAGGCTGATGTAAGCATAATCTTTCCCGTAAGAGCTAGATGAAACTGCCTTATAAGCCATTGAGAAGAGGTTAAGAGAAGCATCATAGAAAGAGGTCTTAGAAGGAGTCGTAGTACCTGCTTATCGAGAGTTAAGTAGCCATGAGATAAGCCTTTTCCCGAGTGTTAGATTAAAGGAAATGTAGACTAGTTTAGACATGATGGAATTGATCCATAGCTTTCAAGTGTCATCTTTAGACCTAAGGGGGAAATATAAGATGAGAAACTAAGTCAAGTGTTGAGGATGAGATAGTGATGTTTTCCAAATGTGTTTTAAAGGTACTTCAATCCATTCATATTCAAGCGTATTACTCAAAGTTTAGTCATTACAACATCTTGTTGATGTTTCTAATATCAGAATTTTGTCCATGACCTATGCGCATACACTTTAGAGAGAGTCACATTTATGCTCAGTTTCCAGAATGAGGGGCAAAGACTGTAGCCCATTGATCTCAATCTTATTCCATAAAGTTATGAATATCAGATTCATGATATGAACCTATGCATATAAACACTCATGTCTCGTAGTATGCCCAGTATTCAAAAATTCATTAATTTACTCTAAATGGCTAGCAACATAATGTTACATCATTCATATTCTTACATCAAATTTCTTGAATGAATCGTGCTTATGATCTTTCGCTCTTGACTTTTTCAGTGATCCCTTTACAGTTGTGTTAGTGATGGTGATGATGAGTAGTATTCTTAATGAGAAGGGTGGAAAGTGTTGCTAAACTTGAAAGCTATTAATTCATCGCTTAAGGCATAGTAGTTATATTCATACTTTGTACCTAGACATCCTTGGTTCATGTCAAATAATTTCAAATAGAGTGTGACTATGCTCAAAACAATATCGTTCTTGACTTATGTGCTATAAACAGTTCCAAACTCTTAGTATGAATCAATTCCACCTATGTTAGTAGGAAAGTTGAGAAGTAAGAAAGATAGTATGAGTAACTACTTTCCATTCTCGGTCCAACCATCATTTTAGGATGAATGATCCCAAGGGGGAGATATTATAACACCCCAAAAAATTCTAAGTTAAGATATGAATCATTCTTCATTTGTGAATAAGATCGTACCAATTGATTCTCAAAGTTACAATATTTGTAAAGGTAAATTCTTTAGTGTGTGAATAATTTTGGATATCAATTAAGGTCACTAGAAACTCCTAGCACAAAGTAGAGTTAAAAGTTTCCTTACCGATTAAGTTTTGATGTAAGATTCTCTTTGGGTCAACTTGAAACAACAATATCTCTTAGAACATAAAGAGTTATGTGGCCCATAACTATCAAATTTAAGTTATTTGAATTTTCTTTCCAGCGCCACCAATTTCGCAACAATTCGAGTTTTGAGTAAAAAGTTATGACTATTTTAGTAACTAGATACAATGGAGTGACGAATTAGCCAACGGAAAAACATTAAAAAGGTTTTTTTTTGTCTTTTTACCTCTAAGAAAACCCAAAAAAAATTCTTAACTAATTAAGGACCCACAACAATCAAATATTTATTTCTTAATTCATCATTCTCTTCTCTTTCAAATCCTAAGGCAAAACCATAAGGAAAAGTCAAAGTAGAAGACGTCATTCAAGATTATTTCCATCTTTTTCAAGATTCTTCTTCAAGTTAAGTCTTTCTCTAAGAATTATATTATTTCCAACTCAAATTCCTCCATTCAATTATGAATCACTAATGAAAATCATAATTCTTGGCCATAGAGATTTCAAGAATCTCAAGAAAGGTTTTGTTGATTGTTCTCCTTCAAGCTAGGGTTTCAAAGCTTCTAATCAAGTTTTTCTTCAAGATTCTTCAAGAACCTTATTCTTCAGGTATATGTAAGGCTATCATAGTGTTGGACTAGTTCTTCCTCACGCCCTACGTGTACTTTCAAATCAGTAAAAGATTAATCTAGGATTCTATGCCTAGATTTGAGTATTCTTGAGATGAGTTGATTTTTAATTCTTGAGTTCTTGATTCTTTTTTAAAAATTTAATTCCTAATTATTCAATTGTTATATGTTATGCCTTAAGATTCTTGAGTTGATTCGTTGATGTCTATATTTCAACATGAATCCTATGAATTGAGTATTTTTTAAATGAGTAGTATCGTTGAGTTCTGAGTTCTTAAATTTTGAGAACTGAGTTTCCATAGTACTATTAAGATTCCTAAGTTGAGTCATTCATGTCCATAATTCTGCATGAACCTACTAATTGAGTTATAAATCTTGAGAAGCTTTTTAACGCCAACACTTGAGTTCTTAGACTGAGTTTTGAGAAAAGAGTTTCTAAAATATGATTAGTATGACAATTGAGTATGCCATCAATGTATGAGTAGTATGGTATTAACATGTACCATCAATGTATATGCAGTATGACTTCCCAAGTCATCAATGCTCATATTATAATATGATTTTGATATATTTTTGAGAAAGGGTTTTCAAGTATGAGTTGAGTAAGAGTATAAGGGGACTATGTATTCCCAGAGGTATAAATTTTTACATTGATAAAAGAGAAACTAAGATTTCTAAATGAATTATGAGTTTAAATATATTTCAAGAGCAATTACCTCTTTTAACAGGGGAGTTTGAGCAATTATCTCAAACCATAGAAAGAGTTATGTTTTTAAAAATATGAACATGAGTATATATTATTGGGAGTAGTATTGAGCACCGATATGGGGATGAGTTCAGGCAACTCAAAATCCTCATAAACCATGTCTGCCAATATGGGTAAAGGGTCATACTTTTTAGATGATTCCTTATTGATTTTAATCATAACTTAGTGGATCCACTTAGTTGAGGATGTCCTATACTTTGGCAAGGTATAGGACAGTTCTGGCAGCGTGGGCGAGACACTGAATCATCACATTGCTCTTAGTGATGGTTGTCGGTTAGATAATCTCCCAAATAAGAGTAATGAGTTATTATTATATTTTTATATACATTTGATATCTACTATTTTAAAATTTTCATGTATATAACATATCTTATTGTTTCTTTCATTTTGAGTTGAGTATCCTTGAGTTTGAGTTGAGTATATCAAGTTTGAGTTGAGTATCCTTGAGTTTGAGTTGAGTATCTTGAGTTTGTGTTGAGTATCCTGAATTGAGTTGAGTTGAATATCCTGAGTTCAGTTGAGTATCCTTGACTTGAGTTGAGTATTCTTGAGTAATATTGAGTTGAGACGAGGTAAGTATTTCTTCCCTTTTATTTGATCAAGTTTGTACTTATGTTGTCGAGTTCCTCTTACATGTTCGTACATTCCATTTACTGATGCCATTTGGCCTGCATCATGAAATGATTCAGATACAGGTATTCAAGATCATCAACAGGCATTTCATTGAGGTCATGTGGTATTCTAGTCAGTTGTGGTGAGCCTTCTTGTATTCCGGAGGACTTAACATTTACCTTACAGTTAGTAGTTTTGAGATGTCGTGGGTCTTGTCCGAATATCCTTCTGTAATAGTAGAGGCTTCATAGATAGACAGAGTTAAGGATTTTTTTGTAATTTCTTTCTTCTGAGTTGTTTTATAAATTCTGAATATATCTTTTGAGTAATTTTCAAACCTTTTTAAGTTGAGTATTTGAGTTTAATGATATTTGATTCGGTATTAAGCTTTTCTATGTTTGAGTTAGTCTTCCTCTTGTAGTTAGCCAGGATAAGGGTTCGCTTGGAAACCAGCAATAGTTCTCGAGTGTCGGCCACTTCCATGGTGTAGATTCGGGTCGTGACACCCAATTGATGTACAGTGGATTTATGGTACTTATAATGCTTTAAATTTTGAGTTTTTCACGCGTATTAAGCATTTGTTAATATATTCGATAGTATTTTGCAAGAAAATAGATTTTGAATCAGTGGGGCTGGAAAAAAATAGAAGCAATAGTGTTTTTGGAGTTTGATGACTCAAACTTATGAGCCATAGAATTTTCTACCAGCCGTAGGGTTGTGTCGTGAAATGGAGAAGTGATTTATTGGGCTAAGTGTAAAACAATGATACCAGACTACGAGTTGTAAAAGTTTCTATGAGTTTTGGTCCATGTCATTGAAAAGTTCAAAAACTTGAGTCTCAGTTCTTGAAACTATGAGATACCAGGACGGGTCGTGCAAAGTTCTACGGTTCATAGAATATACCTATAGAAAAGTCCATAAGTTAGAAGTGAAGCCACTGCTTGACGAAAGGTCTATACAAACGATAGGAATTCCTATGATTCGTAGGGTGACCAAGTTGTAGAAGTGACTGTCGAGCCAAATTTTCTTGTATTTCCTTTTTGACTTTATTTAGGATTAGATATTTATAAATTATTGGTTTAACTCACTTTTTTTAGAGAGTTAGAACATTGGATACTTTGTTTTTATCTTTGACAATTATTTTGGTGACCACTTTGTCCATTCAACTCTTGAAGCATCGGTCTATAATATAGATTTTGTTTGTCAATTCAAGATTTTGGATTTCAATTACTCTAATTGTAAGTTCTTGATTTATTTTAATATACTTAATATGAATTGTGATTACCAAAGCATGAGTAACTAAATCCACAATTAGGGTAGTGGGAACCATGAAGAATTAACAAAGTAGACCTAATAATTAGTAATTCTTGAAAAGTGTTTATGCATGTATTGTTAATCTCTTCATTTTGATTGGTTTCTTATGGAGGCCTAAGTTATAACCTGTCACGAACCAAGAGTATCCCCTAGGCGTGACATAGCATAATTGACCCCGAAAGGGTCGCATACGATCCCTTAACGTCATCATCACATAAAGGCAAAGAAAAATATTGAAAAATTAAAACTTTTACAATAGAACTCAATTTCTTTCATAAAGGAAAATAGGAACTAGACTTGCCTCAATCACTATCTAGAACATAAGAGTACAAATAGGGTCAAAGACCTTTACATCAATAGAGTCTCCAAAAATAGGAAATACAACATAGTCTGGAACATAGGAAGTAAACTAGGAACTAGAATCAATAGAAACACGTCCTCGAACTTGAGGACTCACCAAACCTAGGGAATAGTCGACCCAAGCTTCACCTTGAAGAAAGCAGTAGGTATAAACGACCAGAACCTACACTCGTAGTAAAGTAGAAAATATGGGTTAGCACAATTAATTGTACTAAGTATGGATGCCATGTACAAAATCCTCAAAACATGCATAAAAAGGACATTTAGTTGAAAACATGCATTTATCAATTTTAGAAACCATTATGAACATTTATGAAGAAACATAAACCAAACCAAAAGATAAGCAACCCAAAGCCACACTAGTGAAATGCAAAGGTAAAGTCCCATAACCCTACCAAATGCCAAGTATCACATTTAGATCTCCGTCAACATACCTTTCTTACCATAGTCATAGTCAACATACATAAGAGTGAAGACATTCATATTCCATAACATTCATACATACTTTTTTCATACATAGTTCATAAGTCATCATATCATCATAACATAAGAGAACCTTACCATAGTTCATATTCATATTATTTAGGGAAGACTTGCAATAACCGACATAGATCATGTGAGCTACATGGAATCCGGTGTTCTACCCCCACACCGAAAAGAGGTGTTCTACTTGCCTAAGGTAGAACTAACATAATAGTTTCTAGGTGGATCCACTAGCTAAGACCTATGTGGGCACATAGTTATGGGACAAGGAGATTACTACTAGAAACCAGGACTTGCTAAACGTAGAAGGTTTCCATCTCATGAGATAACATACATTGGGAAGCCGGACTTGCTAAACATAAAAGCCCCCATATCACTTTCATTTTCTCTCGGTGCTAAGCACTATTTCCTTTAAAAGTCACCATTAGTCTTTACTTAAGTTCATATTCATAAAAACATACATTAGGCACTCATGCCAGCATATCATTATAACAACTCATAGGTTCCTTAAGTAAGAATGATCCTTTCACTTTAGAAAAGCTATCATGTGAGTAAACCTTTCACATTATAGTCGTATTGTGATTATGAGAATGTCCTTTCAATCAACACAACAAGCTTACCATAAGCATACATACGTACTTCATGCATAAACAAGTGTATGGGGTATAGGGATGAATGATATTTCCATCAACAACACAATAGATATAGAATTATTACTATCTAAGTACATCATAATCTCATGCATAATTCACATAAAGAGACATAACCTTCATACCATTGCCCTTCGAGGGTCTTGTACTAACAATCAACCCAACTATATACAATTACTACATAATATAGAAGGAATTCATAATTCAATAGCTTAATCAACATAAATATATTCAATTGACTCATTCATAATATCATCCAACCCATAATATCAATTCAAGATCTATCAATATGGGGAACACATGGGTCTATGGGGAATTCTCATTATAAACATCAATTCTCCATTAATATATTCATAATTTATCATAAACAAATCATAATTAAGTAATGAAAACGTTTTTGAAAGAAGAGCCATGTTATAGAATGAAAATCCTAGAATTTGGGGAATTTGATATCTTGAAAACATAATTTGAAGGGGATCCTTGGGTTATAGCTACCCAAGGATGAAAATAAACCATACCTCAACTAAGAAGCTCCAATAAATTTGGGGAAGAATCTTGAAACTATAGCAGCCCTAGCTCGAATGTTTTCCTTTATTCTTCTTGAGTCTAGAGAGAGTTTTTTTGAGAGAATGTTGATGTTCTTGGGTTTCTTATTTTATTAAGTGGGAGTAACTAAAATTGAAGTAGTTTGACCTTAAAAAGTATTTATACTTGTTAGGAAAAGAGTGGAAAAGTGTTGGTTCAAGTTTTGGAAAGACTACTTAAAGACCCCAACTTAAAACTTAAAAATGTTGGTCTTCACGATGGAGCTCGCCCATTGGACCCTCTTGGCTCGCCAAGGCACTAGGCGACTCGCCAAGTAAACCCTTGGCTCGCCCAAATTTCCAGTAAGCTCCAAAAATGGGCACCTCACTTAGGAGATGGTGAGGTCTGTTCGGCGAATCGCGAACCCATTGGGCGATCCTTAACCCATCTCACCCATTTTTTCAGAACAATGGTTAGGAGGGACAACCCACTAGGCGACCCAAGTGCACTTTGGTGCATCGCCAAGTCACTTGGGCGACCAAGTTGCCAATCGCCAACCTATCCAAAGAGAAACAAGTTCTCCTTTGCCCTTCTTTTATAGCTAAGGACCTTACCTCCACCCTAGATGTTTACCTCCCTCATTTTAGCTTTAGTTTGGTCTTAAACATCTCCGAAAGTCACATAAATCCTCACATTAACTCTCATTCAACCTAGACACCAACTTGAAGTTATACCAACCCTCACAATGGGACTCTAGTTTAGCCTATTGATTTTCAGGGTTCTTACAATATCCCCCCCTTAGGAACGTTCATCCTCGAATGACACTTTAAACACCTATAGGGAAACAACGACTTAAGACTAGCAGCCCATCATGCATAATATATCACAAAAAAAAATGCGCAAATCATCGGAGGAAACATCAAGTCAACATCATAAGCTCAATGCAACATCAAGATGTAGGAACTATATCCACAACTTCATTATGCGCCAAATTATCATTTCATACAATCATGGGAGGAACTACCTTCTCCACACAAGAAAGCTCAGCCCAACAATATTAAGCTAACATGATATTTCATTACAATTTAACTAAACATGTTCACCAACTCATCTCAGGAAGTCACAAATGCCAACATCATACACAAATGCAATTCTACAAGAGAAACATATAATTCATGCAAGCTTAATTTATACCAAATATGAATTTCATCAAGAATATGCCCAATACAAGAAAATCATGCAAAACTAAAACACTACACATGACTCCCAAAATACTAAGAACTCAAGAGGAATTTCTTACCTCAAGTTTGGATAGGAGTAGAAGCAAAAATATGAGGGTAATGGGACTTCATATCGGCCTCGGCCTCCCATGTAGCACCCTCAACTAGGTGGTTCCATCATAAAACTTTTACGGAAGCTACCTTCTTATTCCTCAACCTCTTTACTTGCCGGTCCAAAATATCTATCGGGACCTCTTCATAAGAAAGGCTCTTATCAGCTCCTAAACACTCTAAAGGAATGATAGACACCGGATCACCAATGAATTTCTTAAGCATGGACACATGAAACACCGGGTGTACCGGGGACAATTCATTTGGTAAGTCTAACTCATATGCCACTTTCCCAACACGTTTCAAGATTTGGTATTGGACCATATATCGGGGACTTAAATTCCCCTCTTTGCCAAACCTCATAACACCTTTCATAGGTAAAATTTTCAAGTGGACCCAATCACCAATTTCAAATTCTAGCTCCCTCTTTCTATTATCGGCATATGATTTCTGCCGACTATGAGCAGTCTCCAACCTCCCTCTAATGAGTCGAACCTTTTCAATGGAATCATAAACTAGTTCGGGACCAATTAGAGCAAATTCACATACTT
This sequence comes from Solanum chiquidenum, assembly GCA_029582725.1. Taxonomy (NCBI): domain Eukaryota; kingdom Viridiplantae; phylum Streptophyta; class Magnoliopsida; order Solanales; family Solanaceae; genus Solanum; species Solanum chiquidenum. The sequence goes on along the minus strand of JAJOOS010003646.1, from coordinate 28,641 downwards.
CAAACCAACCCACCGGTGATCTACACATTTTACCATAAAGTGCTTCAAATGGAGCCATGGCAATACTTGAGTGGTAACTGTTGTTGTAGGAAAATTCTATCAAAGGAAGATGATCGTCCCAACTACCCTTGAAATCTATCACACATGCCCTCAACATGTCTTCTAGGTTTAGAATGGTGCGTTCCGCTTGACCATCCGTTTGAGGGTGGAATATGGTACTTAGCTTAACATTGGTACCAAGCCCCTTTTGGAATGCGTTCCAAAAGTGCAAAGTAAATTGAGTACCCCTATCCGATATGATAGATAAAGGAACCCCATGCAACTTCACTATCTCATTTATATACAACTTGGCATAGTCTTCCGCCGAAAATGAAGTCTTAATTGGAATAAAGTGGGCTAATTTAGTCATCCTATTAACAATGACCCAAATAGAATCATGTTGCCTTTGAGTACGAGGCAACCCCACCACAAAGTCCATATTAACATCCTCCCACTTCCAAGTAGGAATTTCAATATTGGGACAAACCTCCAGGTTTTTGGTGTTCGGCCTTAACTTGTTGACAATTCAGACATTTGTCTACAAAACCCGCTATATCCTTTTTCAAGCCATTCCACCAATAGACTTCATGTAGATCACGGTACATCTTGGTGTCTCCCGGATGAATAGAATATCGCGAACCATGAGCCTCTTCTAAAATTTGCTCCCTTAAGCCATCTACATCTGGAACACATAATCTACCTTGGTACCTAAGCACCTCATCTCCCCCTTGGGAGAAATCCTCAACGGACTTATTGAGAATCGATTCTTTCAACCCCATCAAAATAGGATCAAGATATTGCTTAGCCTTCACTTCAACCACAAAGGATGATTCGGAACTGTGATGAACCATATGATAGATACACCCCTTAGAAATCATTTTTCTAGATTTCAGATATGAAACAAAACGACCTATAGGAATTGAGTTTCCGCCTTTCCATTCTAAAATAGGCTCATTTGGAAATTGAAACTTTACTACCCGAGTTCTACAATCAATGGAAGCAAAACAAGCATGCAACCAATCCATCCCCAATATGACATCAAAGTCCAACATATCTAATTTTACCACGTCAACCAAAGTGACTCTATGAGACAAGGAAATAGGACAATTTCTATAAACCCTTTTTGCTACAATCGAGTCACCTATTGGGTGGAAACCATAAATGGTTTCTCTAACTCTACGGGGAGTACATCAATTTTCATAGCCACTAAAGGAGTAACAAATGATAAGTGGCACTGGGGTCTAACAATACATAAACATTAATAGAAAATACTTGCAACATATCGGTGAAAACGTCCGTAGAACCCTCCTGATCACTTCTAGATTGGAGATCATAGAAGCGATTCTTCTTTGGAGCATCAGAATTTGAGCCACTTGGAGGGACTTGCTTGCCCTTTCTCCCTTGAACCTTAGCATAGGACAATTCCTCTTCATGTGACCACTCTTACCACAACTAAAACACGCATCTGTGACAACAAGTCACTTGCCATCATGCTTTTTGCCACACTTCGCACAAGTAGGTCTATCAACATAAGAACCACTTCCACCACTTCCTTGTGGCTTTGGAGTAGACACCCTCTCTTTGTTGACCTTAGAAGTTCTAGAAGTGCCTTGATTAGAAAACCTTTTCTTAAACCTCGGTTTACCTTGAACCTCAAATCTATTCTTACACGAATTACCATCATCAACTCTTGCCCTTTTCACTTCTCTACCCACTTGCTTGAGCTTTTGTTTCTTAATTTGCTCAGCATGAACCGTAAGAAGGGAGATGTTCATGGTTGGAATAAGCATCGCCGACCTACATTCATTCACCATTAGGTCGGATATTCCCATAACAAATTTGTTCATTTTCTCCCTAGAGTCCGCCACCAAGGTTGGGGCATACTTAGACAATTGTGTGAACTTGAGGCTATATTCCTTCACACTCATACCTCCTTTGCGGAGGTTGATGAATTCTTGCATCTTTCTCTCCCTTAGCTATAGGGAGGAAAAACTATCAAGGAACACCATCTTAAACACTCCCCAATCAATCGGGCCCACTCTAATGGATCTCTCTACTTTCGATTGATCATGTCACACTTGAGCCACGTCTTTCAATTGGTAGGTGGCTAGTTCCGCCTTCTATCTTAGAGACACTCATGTAGCTTCAAGAACCTTAAACACCTCCTCAATAAACCCTTGGAGGTCTTCATGCACTTTGGAACCATAGAAGGTAGGGGGATTCATCTTTGTGAAATCCCTTATCTTAGAAGTGGTTGTGCTTACATTGGAGTTCACTTGGACTCTAGATTCCCTAGTGACTTGAGTTGTTAGAGCATGAGTCAAAGTTTGTAGAGTTGTCCTTATCTACACATTTGTCATAGCCTTTTTATCATTAGGAGCTTAAGGATCTTGCGGACCTTCGGGAGGAACTCCCTCATCATTGGAAACCCCCTTTTCCACTCTCCTTGCGGCCGATCTTCTTGTATTCATATTCTTATATGTACAAGAAAAGGGTTAGGAAAAAGGATTTCATAGATTAAAAACTCCATCGCACGACTAATGAGTAATCAAAGAAGTGAAAAGTTCCTAATCATTTTATAGCCTCTCATTCATAAGTGTGGTTCATAAGACATCAACCTAGATATTATCCCAAAACCTTATGCTCTAATACCAGGTTTGTCACGACCGAAGAGTACCCCCTAGGCCTGACACGGTATAATTGATCCCGAAGGGGTCGCATACGAGCCCCTATTATCATCATATAAAGACATACAAAAATACAGAAAAATTAAAACTTTTACAATAGGAGTCAACTTCTTTCATAAAAGAAATTAGGAACTAAGAGTACAAATAGGGTCAAAGCCCTTTACATCAATAGAGTCTCCAAAAATAGGAAATACAACATAGTCTGGAACATAGGAAGTAAACTAGGAACTAGAATAAATCGCAACTCGTCCTAGAACTTCAGGACTCACCAAGCCTAGGGAATAGTCGACCCAAGCTTCACCTTGAAAAAAGTCGTAGGTATCAACGATCGGAACCTACACTCATAGTAAAGTTGAAAATATGGGTTAGCACAATTAATTGTACTAAGTATGGATACCATGCACAAAATCCTTAAAACATGCATAAAAAGGACATTTAGTTGAAAACATGCCTTTATCAAGTTTAGAAACCATTATGCACATTTATGAAGAAACATAAACCAAACCAACACATAAGCAACCCAAAGCCACACTAGTGCAATGCAAAGGTAAAGTCCCATAACCCTACCGAATGCCAAGTATCACATTTTGGTCACCACCAACATACATATCTTACCATAGTCATAGTCAACATACATAAGAGTGAAGACATTCATATTTCATAACATTCATACATACCTTTTTCATACATAGTTCATAAGTCATCATATCATCATAACATAAGAGAACCGTACCATAGTTCATATTCATATTATTTAGGGAAGACTTGCAATAACCGACATAGACCATGTGAGCTACATGGGATCCGGTGTTCTACCCCAACACCGAAAAGAGGTGTTCTACTTTCCTAAGGTAGAACTAACATAATAGCTTCTAGCTGGATCCACTAGCTAAGACCTATGTGGGCACATAGTTATGGGACAAGGAGATTGCTACTAAAAATCAAGAATTGCTAAACGTAGAAGGTTTCCATCTCATGATATAACATACATTGGGAAGCCGGACTTACTAAACGTAAAATCCCCAATCTCACTTTCATGTCCTCTCGGTGCTAAGCATTATTCCTTTTAAAAGTCACCATTAGTCTTTACTTAGTTCATATTCATAAAAAAATACATTAGGCACTTATGCAAACATATCATCATAAGAGCTCATAGGTTCATTAAGTGAGAATGCTCCTTTCACTTTAGAAACGCTAGCATGTGAGTAAACCCTTCACATTATAGTCGTATTTTGATTATTACAATGTTCTTTCAATCAACACAACAAGCTTACCATAAGCATACATACATACATACATACTTCATGCATAACCAACTGTATGGGGTTTAGGGATGAAGTATCTTGCCATCAATACCACCACAACACAATAGATATAGAATCAATACTATCTAAGTACATCACAATCTCATGCATATTTCCCATAAAGAGGCATAACCTTCATACCTTTTCCCTTCGAGGGTCTTGTACTTACAATCAACCCAACTATATAAATTACTACATAATATAGAAGAAATTCATGATTCAATAGCTTAATCAACATAATGATATTTAATTGACTCATTCATAATATCATCCAACCCACAATATCAATTCAAGATCTATCAATATGGGGAACACGTGGGTCTATGGGGAATTCTCATTATAAACATCAATTCTCCATTAATATATTCATAATTTATCATAAGCAAATCATAATTAAGTAATCAAAACGTTTTGGAAAGAAGAGCCATGTTATAGAATGAAAATCCTAGAGTTTGGGGAATTTGATATCTTGAAAACATAAATTGAAGGGGATCCTTGGGTGATAGCTACCCAAGGATGAAAATAAACCATACCTCAACTAAGAAGCTCCAAGAAATTTGGGGAAGAATCTTGAAACTATAGCAGCCCTAGCTCGAATGTTTTCCTTTTTTCTTCTTGAGTCTAGGGAGAGTTTTTTTGAGAGAATGTTGATGTTCTTGGGTTTCTTATTTTATTAAGTGGGAGTAACAAAAATTGAAGTAGTTTAACCTTAAAAAGTATTTATACTTGTTAGGAAAAGAGTGGAAAAGTGTTGGTTCAAGTTTTGGAAAGACTACTTAAAGACCCCAACTTAAAACTTAAAAATGTTGGTCTTCACGATGGAGCTCGCCCATTGGACCCTCGTGGCTCGCCAAGTAAACCCTTGGCTCGCCCAAATTTCCAGTGAGCTCCAAAAATGGGCACCTCACTTAGGAGATGGTGAGGTCTGTTCGGCGAATCGCCAATCCATTGGGCGATCCTCAACCCATCTCACCCAATTTTTCAGAACAAAGGTTAGGAGGGACAACCCACTAGGCGACCCAAGTGCACTTTGGCGCATCGCCAAGTCACTTGGGCGACCAAGTTGCCAATCGCCAACCTATCCAAAGAGAAACAAGTTCTCCTTTACCCTTCTTTTATAGCTAAGGACCTTACCTCCACCCTAGATGTTTACCTCCCTCATTTTAGCTTTAGTTTGGTCTTAAACTTCTCCGGAAGTCAAATAAATTCTCACATTAGCTCTCATTCAACCTAGACACCAACTTGAAGTTATACCAACCATCACAATGGGACTCTAGTTTAGCCTATTGATTTTTCGGGTTGTTACATAACCCCCCTTAATCCTACTTTACCGACCAAGGAAGTAACAAATGGGATAAAAATTAAATAACAAAGATTTGGCATGATAATCCACTATCTAAGAGCTTGAACTACCTTTGTGAAGGCTATTTTAGGGTCAAAGGTAAAGGTTAGTAAACCACACACTCGTAGACCGACCAAGTTACGTGGTGAAATTCCCTATTTGAACGATCAATCACTTATGAGATACCTAACTTACCGACATTGCATGTTAAACACTAGACAAAGCTACTAGTATAGGGTTTACTTCCTTAAGAACTTGTGGGGAACACATATACCCTAATTTCATCTTCTATTAATTCTACAAAATATTAAATCCTATTTACTTGGTTACTTGTTACCGAATTCAATCAATTAATATTTTGTTCTAACCTCTGTTAGGTTATTTATTTGAACAACGACCACTTATACTTCATTAGGGAGGTGTAAGCTGGGCGTATCACCGGTCTCAACCTCTGGGTTGACCTCTAGCCCTACCCCTAGCTAAGGCTCCACTGGGAGGTGCAGAAGGCCCACGACCACTTGCAGTCGATCTTTTCCTAACCATTTGAGAAAGAGTGAAACAAATGGAGTTTAGACATTGATACAACTATCAACACACGACGGAAACAAGAAACAATGAAGTATTTCCTAAGAATGCCCTATAGACTCTCAAAGATTGGATAAGGACATCATCGTACCTATTCACGAGACTCTACTAGACACTTTCTCCTATACGGGTAAGATTGGTGAATCTAAAGCTATGATACCACGCTATCACGACCCAAACTCACGCCACGATTGCATCCACTACAAGCCACCGAGTGGACAAGCCTAATCCCAATAACAAGATGCGGAAGACACAATTTATATAAAAACAAATAATAATAAGAGGAAGACAAGAATAAAGTATATAGAAATAAGGCCCCGGACTTGTTGTCACCTATACAGGAGTTACAACCAACAAAAAGCAATAAATACATATAGAGAACTAACTAATCCAAAATACAAAATTAGAGTCAGTGAAAAAATAGGATAGCAACAAGTCTCTTAATGCCAGGAGCTCACCACAAATCCAAGTTTGTAACCGCCACAGGAGATTCAACGCTTAGTGAGGGTGGCTCAAATTCGGAACTGCATCAGAAAAAGATGCAGAAATGCAGCATGAGTACCGAAACACGGGGTACTCAGTAGGCATCATAGGCCAACCAAGTTTAGAAAGATCAAATATAGATATAAGAAGCACGAAGATACTAGCAAGTCAAGGGAAAGCTAAGGCAGAACAAGAATACAATAGAGAACATGCAAGTAATATCAAGTAAGTTACACACTAAACAAAATAATCAACCCACTCAAAGGGCAACTAATGAAATGATAGAATGTAAAACTCCAAAAAAGGAAGATCATAAACCAAGAAGAAATGCGTGGAATGATACTTCAAGCTTAACTACAAGTCAATAACCCTGATAGATGTATCTACGGGCTGCTCGGAATGGCACGTCGAGAATACCAATATCCCAGATATATGTATTAATGGGCCGCCCGAGATGATACTTAGCGCTTATCAACAAAGTAAAGCTAAACGATAGACTGTAGCCTGAGCCTAAGACAATGGATTGCTCAGAATAATAAATCGGTCTCATAACAGTAAATATAGTCAAATGATGAGACAAACCAAGAAAAAAGGGGCCTTTTGTCATTTTAAAGCCAAAACGGGTTTCAAAGACTTCCAACTCATTCAGGTCAATTCCATTTCCCATAACCAAGCCATTTCCATTGAAAACCATTCACGTAAAAACTTCTTGAAATCTTTATCATAAACAAATCATGTCATACACACAAAACCGGGAAGAATACCATCACACCACTAGAGTACAAACCTGGAACTCTTGCCAATCCAAACTCACAACTTGTGGACCTACCTATCTAAAATAGCTACAGACTCTTTCTCATATTCTAGTTTATCATCAAGAAGAATTGAAATCTATCGAATAATGTAGTTCCCATCACCATTATATTTCTTCATTATAGACACGTGAAACAACAAGTGTACCCTGGACAAACCTGGAGGCAAATACAACTCATAGGCCACCTCTCCCACACGCTTAAGAACTTCAAATGGCCTAATATACCCTAAACCTAGCTTACCTCACTTACCAAACAGATCCACACCATTCATGGGTGAAACCTTTCGCAACACTTTTTCTCCGTCCATAAAATCCATGTCCTTGACCCTCCGGTTTGCATACTCCTTTGCCTATCTAGAAGCTTCTCCTAAATAAATCTAACATTTTCTAATGATTCCCTCAAAATATCAGTACCCCAAGGTCTCACCTCAAATACATCAAACCAACCAATAGGAGACCTACATCTCCTTCCATACAATGCCTCAAATGGAGCCATTTCAATACTTGAGTGATAGATATTTTTGTACAAAAACTCTACCAAGGGTAAGAACTGATCCCAATGATCACCAAAATCTATCACGCATGCACAAAGCATATCCTCAAGTACTTGAATTGTCCACACAGACTGCTCATAGATTTGAGGGGCAAATGCGGTACTAAGATCCAATCTAGTACCTAACTCAGCCTACAAGGTCCTCTAGAAGTTGGAATTAAATAGTGTACCTTTGATTTAATGTATCCGGGCGCTTCATCAAATACTAAGCGTCCACAGTCGTTCAATAGTAAAATAACCCAACTAGTGAGTTGGGGTAGAGTCCCAATGGAGCGGTTTGTAATCGAGAATTAAGAGAAAATCAAGAACTTCGCTCAAGTCAATTATAGGTAAAGACTTATATGAAGAAAAACATATCAAATTAAAGGGTGACACAAGTGTCAATTATCGAAGGGGGTTTTGTAGTCAATTATCAACTAGAAGAAGCAAATACAAATATGAATATGGAGATGGGATTCTGGGGATGTGATAGGAATATGGGCTAAAATAAACAACCGGGTAAATGCTATTGATAGTAAATCCCTGTAAATTGATAACTAAGCTAGACTTTAGTGGGGGTAACTTTTCTCTCGAACAATTTACCCAGAATCAAATTGGTTTCTCTCGAACACCAATAAGCGGCAATGAAGCACAACCTTCACCTTAGTCTATTCACTCTCTCAAGCTGAATGTGTGGGAGAGGGTTTAGGATTCACTCTCTCAAGTTGAACCCATGACAACCCAATAAACACAGACTATCAATTCAGTCGTTTTGGTTTTAAAACCTCTCTCTCGTGCAAGTCAAAAAACACGAAGATAAAATTGTATTTGCAACTGCAACCCCGTTAAATTCAAACACAACTACTGAACAAAATCACATTTAAACACCAAATTTACTATCTATTAGCAATACCCAACAGTAAATTCAACCCATATTCACATAATCACACCCTAAGAATTGGGGTTTTAGCTAGACATAGTAAAGAGATAGAAATCGATACCGAAAAGTGTTTCCATCAAATGGGTATGATAGATATTATCTTTACACACGTCTAAGATGAAGAATCTTCAATACCCACTTCCAATTGCTTAGAAATGGAAATCTTCAAATCTTCAAAGCTAAGGAACAAAGTCTCCAAACTCTAAGTTCTAAAAACTGAAAATAATTTTTGATATTCTAAAATTCGATATTGATTGCATACTAAACTAAAAATTCAAAAAAAGTATTTATAGTTGTCAAAAAGTGTGATGCGAAGGACCACTCGGCGCAGTTAGTCGGGATCGCCGATCCACTCTGCGATCCACCCTTTGTTCTGGTTCATCGCCTTTCTGCATTGGCCTTCAGTAAATTCAAGTTCTATAATGTTGGGCGATGGAGTACTGCATCGCAGAATCGTTCGGTGACTCGCCGACTGCTCTTTTATCTCGCCGATTCGATTTTCTCCTTCAGATCTTGGCACACTGGAACATTAGGCAAGACCATAGCCATTCGGTGACTCGCCTAATGGTTTAAGCGATCCTCAAGCCATCTTTTCTTCATTCTTTTCAGCTGCCTTGTTCTTTTCTTCCCAACAGTGTCCATGCTTAGTCTCTAACTCCAAATACCTAAAACTCAAGGATTTTATACTTGTCGAGGATGGAGAGAAATCTCAAAGCAAAACGTAAACATATAACCAAATAGCTAACAAAAGATAACAAAAAACTGAAATAATAATACGACATAAAATTTATCTGGTACAATAACACCACTACACCTTGCTATTTATTTTCCTAAACAGAGGAAGAGATACAGAGCACTAAGAAGAGAGAAGCAAACTATTTAAGTTAAACCTAAAGCATTGCTACGTGTCTACTCCAAATTAGATGTAAGATACATATTTAGATTAGTTTGATAGGAAAAATTACCGTAATACCCATATTTTAAAATTAGTTGACAGAGAAGCAGACATGTTGAAAATTTGAAACTGTCTCTTCTACTATATAGAAAAGTCACGTTGACGGGAATAAAGTGCGCATACTTAGTTAAACTATCAATTATCCATATTGAATAAAACTTACCCAATGTCTATGGAAGACCAATCAAAAAGTCCATTGCAATCCTTTCCACTTCCATTCAGGAATGGACATTCTCTGAAGTAACCCTCCAAGTCTATGGTGCTCATACTTTACCTGCTGATAATTCAGACATTGGGAAACAAAATCAACAATGGCACGCTTTATCCTACTCCACCAGTAATATTGTCTATGATCACGATACATATTGGTTACACTAGGATGTATAGAATACCTCAAACTATGACCTCTTCAAGAATAGTCTTAGTCAAATCATCAACACGGGGCACACATACCCTCCCCTTAATACTTAAGACACCTTTCTCATCCCTCACAACTTCCTTCGCCTGTCTTTGCAAGATCATATCTGGAACCTGGCTCAGCTTCTCATCATCAAACTACTTTCCTTTAATCTTGTCAAGAAAAGAAGATATTGCCTCCACATAAGCCAAAAAGCCTCATTTCTTAGTTACTTCCAGCCTCATAAGCTCATTAGCCAGAGTTTGAACCTCTCTAGCCAATAGGCATCTAGAAACTTGTAAATGGGCTAAACTCCCCACGCTCCCTACTTTTATACTCAAGGCATCATCCACAACATTAGCCTTTCATCGGTGATATAGAATAGTAACATCATAGTCTTCCAGCAACTCCATCCACCTCTTTTGCATCATATTCAAGTCTTTCTGAGTGAATACATTTTGTAAATTGTGATGATCTATGTACACTTCATACTTGTCCCTATATAGATAATGCCTCCACTACTTCAATGCAAATATAACAACAACCAACTCCAAATCATGAGTAGGGTAGTTACGTTCATGAACTTTCAATTGCATTGAAGCATAGACAATTACATTCCTTTCCTGCATTAGCACTGCACCTAAAAATAATAAGAAACATCACAACAAATAATGGAATTCTTACCTTTCACATGCAAGGCAAGTATTAGTGCAGTAGTAAAAAGGTCTTAAGTTTCAAAAAAACTCTCTTCACACTCATATGACCATACAAATGGAACATTTTGCTTCGTCACATTGGTCAATTGTGAATTAATGGAAGAAAATACATTGACGCACTGATGGTAGTAGATAGCTAAACCACAAAAGCTCTTTACCTATGAAACATTAGTGGGCCTTGCTCACCTCTTCACTGCTTCAATCTATTGGGGATCGATGATTTTACGTTTAAGGTACACCTCTTCCAATTCTAGGTGTCAATGATCGTAAATCAGTATAAAACCCAACAAATAAGTTGGGGTCGAATCCAACAGGGAGACCTACGTGTTTAAAATTCAATTAGGATGTGCAAATGTGGTCAAATCAGTCATAGGAATAGATTATCGAAAAGGACATGAACCAAATTAAAGTGGTGACACGAATGTCATATGGGGGTTTGAGTTTTCAATTATCAACTACAAAGCAGTCACAACAATTCGAAATAACAATAAGGACAAAGATTCTCGGGATGTGATCGATTATAGGCAAATTATGATATATGGGTAATTGAAACTACTAGTAAACAACTACAAATCAGTGAGTAGGCTAGACTATAAGGGAGATAGCTTTCTCTCGAACAACTACCCCGAATTAGGTGATTTCTTTCGAACATCAACAAGCATAACAATGAAGAACAACCCACAACTTAATTCATCCACCCTTTTGAACTAGATAAGTAGGATTGGGTTTAGGATTCACTCTCTCGATCTAAATCCAGATCAACCCAATATCTACAAATCATTAATTAATATTCTTAGTTCTAAAGCCTCTCTCTCAAACAAGCCAAGAACACAAAGATAGAACTGTATTTGCCACTACAATTCATAACTTAAACCATAATTAATGATTTTACTCACTTCAAAAAAGCATTTAAACTAGTAATTAACAATACCCATAAACTAATTCAACCCATAATCACGTGATCACACCCCAAGAATTGGAGTTTTAGCCAAACATCATAAAAAGGTAAAATAATTACCGAATCGATTACCCATCAACTAGGTAAGAGAGATTTAGTCTTTATAATGCTCAATTTGCAAAATATTTGAAACCCACTTCCAAAATCTCCAAATTGAATCTCTAAGGTTCTTCAAAAACTATGAAAAACTCTAGAGAAAACTATTCTAAACTTATTTAGTCTAAGTTAGCATACGAAAATAAATGTTCAAAATCTAATTTATAGTCGCCAAAAATAAGCTACGAAAGGCCATTTGGCAAAGTAATTCGGGCTCGCCGAACCACTCGGCGAGCCGCCCTTTGACCTCTTCGATCGCCTTTTCACCTTGGCATACCGCATCCTCGAGTTTTGTAACTTTGGGCGATCTATCTTTGCTTTGTGGAACTGTTTGGCGAGTCGCAGACTGCTCCTTTTTGTCGCCGACTTGGTTTCTTCCCTCAGGGCTGGCATACTGAAACTTTAGGCAGTCAAACTAGCCACTCGGTAATTCGTCAAGTGCTCTTGGCAATCACCAGGCTTTCCTTTCTTCAATTCTTCAGTTTGTTTTGTTCCTTTTTGCATGTTAGTGTCCTCGCTTTGTTCCTCAATCCATGTACCTGAAAATCAAGGATTTAACATCAGTTTATGGCACAAATTAAGCATTTGAGGACACTAAATTTATATAACAAATCCCCAAATGAGTCCAAATCTCGGACTCATCAACACCCCTAACTTAAACTTTTTCTTGTCCTCAAGTAAAACTCAAGTTCAGCAGTTCAAAAAGGATGTCACAAACAGTGTTGTATAAAACTCAACATGAAGGCACACAACAAGATTCAACTTACTCATGCAATGATAAATTGTGCACTCAAAGATTCAACTTGTGACTCACCATTATCAACGATGCTCAAGTTTACAATACTTGCTTCAAATGCAAGTTCAAGCTCAACAAAGGTACTCAAATGCCCTCACAACAAAAATGATTCCCTATTCACACAATGTTCTTCAACAATTTATAGTTCCAAAATAACATATGACTCTCACACTCACAAAGATGAACACATGCATGACTTCACCCATAGGTTTGCCCTTATTTTCCAATCAACAGTCCTTTCAGCTCACTCAAGATCACAAAGGTCTTTTCAAGGCTTGTAACGGGGTTGAGTGTAAAGGTATGGTCATTTAGGCTCAGTGTGGTCTACCCTCATGAAATGTGTTTGAACATCAGTTTTTTCCTTTTCTTCAACATTTTGATCATATTCATAATTCACCCCATTATTCACTTTCAAATGGACTATTGGATACCCCATTTCTATTGTAACTTCCACTACTTTACTTCACAACTTTTTCATTGTTTTTCTTTTGCTTTGTTCTTTGCTTCTCTTTTTTTTTTACATAGAGGGGTTCCATATTTTTCAAGACCATTGCTCAAAGGGGAATTTTTCACACTTCTTGATTTACCTTCTCTTTTCACCACACCCCCAACTTAGGCTTTTGGCCTAAGTTGGTTATTCAAACAAACCACACTTCATGATAGTTATGGGTGAATGGATAAAGAGGGGTCACAATTGTTCAAGTTTCTTCCAAGAAAAGGATAAGGCTCAATGGGGTTCAAGCAAGATTTACACATCTCACAAGGTTGGCCACAAAAGAGATATAATGTCAATTTGTTTCACTCTTCAAAATTGTTGCCTAAGATCATTTCAAGAGCTTGCATCACTTAGACAACCGGACCAACGGGGTAAATTCTAGGTGTCATCACACACACTATTCAAGGTAAGTTCATCACACAAGGCATTGGCACCAATATCAAACAAGACTTCACACTTTCAAGTTAGTGTGCAATGTTCATCACAAGAGACTCATTCGATAACCGGCTAGTCACAACGAGATGCTAAAAGTTCACACATTGTCTATGCAACTTCATTAGCCTTATCGCAGCCGCACATTCATTTCATTCAACTAATAGCACTATTCAAGTCATCAATATTGATCATAACCGATACTCAAATTCGCACAAGAACAATCACAATCACATACAATAGAGGTGGCACACATTTTAAAAATAGGTCAAACCATTTCTGTTCAAAACAAAGAGCCACAAGCTCAAACATCCACAAGATTAAGATTAAAACCAAATTCAAACACATATACAGATCACCAAAATCCAATATTTAAAAACAAAAATGTAATCATAAGAGGTAGGTATGAAAATACCTCACCCCACCCACAAAAGAAAAGCATTTGTCCTCAAATGCAACTAAAATACAAAAATCAATAAAAACAACAAAGAGGGAGGTAAATATATCATCCTACCAGGCTAAGATTTGAGTGAAGTTTGCATCGTAGTCACTCCATCTGTCGAGGCATCAATGCCCGGGGCCATACTCTAATCTTGGGCACAGTGACCGGGGTAACATCAACATCGGCTCCACTAGTACCTGCCCTAGAGGAATTTGTCAATGAAGTCTGAATGACTGATTGTACTATTATCTCCTCTAAATCGGGCAGGTCGCCTCCTGAACATCGAGTTGCTCCTCATCGGTCTCCACCTCTAACTCAGCAGCAGCCGCATCCTACATAGCCTCATCTACGGTGGCAGCCGGAGGCATATCAGAACTGGTTGGGACCTCTACACCAGGAACATCAGAAACCTTTACTGACTCAAACAGTGAAGTGAAGTCTGTGGACTTCAGATGGTCCACATCCTTCCTCAACTCGGATACCTCGACTTTCAAAGTCGTAACCTCAGTAGTAACCCTCTGTCCTTGCTCACAAATATCTACTCTTATCGTGAGAGCATCAATAAAAGATTGGAGAGGTGTCAAAGAAGCTAAAATGGCTCACTCAGTCATCCAAGGCACCTCGACCTCTAACTGGGATGCCCACACATTGGCGGAATGGTCTAGGTTCCCCATCTTGAACAGCATGGCCTGACTGATCGAAGTCCTCGAGGTAGTGGTACCTGAAGTAGCTCTAGGAGGATGGGAGGCAGTAGTACAACCTGGGGCCTGGGAATGAGTGGAAGTAGATGTACCTGAAGGCCCGGAGACCGGAGTAGGTAAATTTGTCTCTGCTGGTATAGAATAAACATCAACCTCCGGGGATGTGTCCACCGGAGTTGCTCTCCTCCTAACCACCTCATCACATATGTGCTCGGCCTTTATGCACTGGATGTCGGTAAAGGATGCGGGTGTAACCTCAACATACCTCTTCTCGTCAAGAGGAACTCCACCCCACCGACAAAGCTCTGTAATAAGCACTGGGAATGGAAGGGATGTCTGGCGCTATTTGGCCCTCATGGGCATCTCCTTCTCAATAATTAGCCCTAAGTTGATGCTCTTCCTGGCTATGATCGATCTGAGACATGCCGCCTTTGGGTGTGGAGAATAGACTCATTCTGTGACGGCATGATGGAGTTGTTGATGAACCCAAACCCGTACTGAGCTGCTACGTTCAAGTCTTTCTTCTAAATAGGGGCTCTGGCCTCAATCCACCTCGTGGTGGTGTTAGAAATAAGGGGAGCTAGCCATCCCTTTAGGTCATCCATAGTTGTCGCGGTAGCCAAACTCGGGTAGCCAAAATCTATACCACTATAAAATACAGCATTGATATAATCGTTCTTGCATCTCACTGTCCTCCCTCGAACCACCACAAACTCCACTGGTCTGAAGGCACTTACCTTCTTCTTTCCCTTAGGTACCAAATCACTATAGGCAGCATATAACTCTCGGACCCATGTAGGAATATAGGGGGCATGGGGACTGGTAAATTGCTCAAACCTGTGGAACCGTAGAGTGTCCCACACATTAAGGTACATGTCCGCTAGGCCATCCGTGGACAACCTTTTCTCCTCTAGGATGGTCCTGAATCCCTGGGCCTTTAACCAATTGAGTAAGCGGGGAGGAGGACTATGAACTGGTGGTGCCGAAACCACTGTTTGTGTCGGAGCTGGCAATGTATCAATAGCAGGGGGTAGACTCCGGGATCTTAGACGGACCTTGACAAACTCTTGCACAAATCTCTGCTAGCCGGGTCTGTAGTGATTGGTCATCCTCAGGCTCAGAGAATGAGACTTGAGATCAAAAGATTCCCTATCACTGCCGGAGTTGTGCTCCAGTCTCTCAACTATGGGCGCTTTGCCCTTGCCTTTGCCTCCCTTCGGATGTGCTTTCTTGCTTTTTTGGAGGAAGCAGTTGCTCCCTCATTTATAACAATACCCCATGCCCGTTTGCAGGGAAGCATGCCACTTTCATCCAAATTGGTCCTAGCCATATCTGCAAAACACATCGAAGATTGTTAGAAATCATTCAAGAAAAATGTAGAGTTCAAGTTGCAGAAAGACTCACCGAGCCAGTCATCGAGACAGTTAAGCGAGCCAGATTAGGCTAGCTGAAAGGACCAGTTTGAAAATTTTCCAAAGATTAGGCATATCGGCGATGCTCAAGGCCCTTTGGCAAATTGCCGACACCACTCGGTGACCTTAGGCAAGCCAACCAAAATATACAGTGTGTTTGAGGGGTTAGAGGCGTAGAAAGGGCGATCAAAGGATCCTTTCGACGAGTCGCTGAGTGAACTCAGCGAGCTCAGGCTTCTCACCGAATGTTATAGACTTTATTCAACCGAAACAAAAAATTAAGGGTGATCAAAGAGGGACGTTGGCGAACCGTCGAACCATTCGGTGAGCTCGACTCAGCTCGCCAAACTACCCAACGTGCCAAATTTCAACCTAGTTTCCCAAAATCAAGGCCGCAGCCCCCGAAATCAAAATAAAAAACACACTATGAAATTCAACTTAGACCCATATGACCAATGCCTTCGGGGTACTTAGACTTCCCTCGATTTGGCCAAAATTGGCCATTTGATGATTTTTTTCCCTTAAGAATGACACCAACCTCTCCATCATTGGGAAAATTATGTCATTTGGCTCAATTTGGGGTTACTCAGACTTAACCCAACTAGACCCAACATACAATAATCGTAACCCAATAATTTAGAATCAATTTTAATGCATTAAATACGGGGATTCATCATTTTAAGCAATTAGGCACAAGTTTGAAACACAAAAAAACCAATCCAATACATAAAACATGATTTACACTCAGAACCAACACACAATAACACACATTTACCGAAAACATTTGAGTTCCACCACTAATTGAAAGTTCGGGGTTCGGAAAACCAACCTGATTATCGAATTGAGAATTTGATACGCTAGGCGGCAAAGTAATCCAAATTCGAGCACGAGATCAAGAACAAAAGTGAATAAAAATGGCAAAGTACTGAAGATCTAAAGTGTGGGTGAGAGTGTATGGCAACAGAAATGAGGGAATATGAAAGATTTTGAAAATTTAAATTGTTTGGCCTTTTAAACGCTTTTAGTTCGCGCCCTTTTCAGCAGTATTGGTCAACCACGTCGATCCACTCGGCGATGCGCCGAGTGGTGACTTACCTCGCTGAGATTTACAGGACCTCCAGTCAATTTGGGGGTCCAAACGGCAGACAAAATCAGGCTCGCCAACCTGTTCGGTGAGTCACCGATTCATCCATTGGCCCGCCGAGTTTTACAAACTTCCATCTCATGTTTTAGTGAGTCCAACGGCGGTCTGAGTCGGGCTCGCCAACCTCTTCGGTGAGTCATTGACTGGACTCTTGGCTCGCCAAAATGCACATCTCAAACACACTCCACTTTTCAACTTGCACAATCAACACCCGTTATTCAAAATCAAACTTAAAGCATTAAAAACTTGGGTTTCCTCCCAAGAAGCACCTTAGTTAACGTTGTGGCACAACGCAAGTACCCATTCAAGATTCATTTTTAGGGTTTACCGTTGTATCCCTAGGAAACCCCCTTGTTGTATTGGGTTCAAATGTGACGAAATATGACCCAGATGCTTGATAGAGACGGAATGAGACGTGACAGTCTGATTAAGTGTGGAGACATCCTCCTTCATATCTTTTAACACTTTGTTTGATCCCTCAACTTTGTTGAGAATGCGTGAGAGCATGTCTTCCGTATGGACACCTTCAGATTCCTTGTACTTTCGACGCTCATAGGGAGGAACATACCTATCCTTCTCCCCCTCTCTTTCCTTCCAAGTGGTGTTTCCATCACACTAATATCTATCACGGTCTCTCCAGCTTTCATATCTATTCCAACCCTTATTTCCACCCGATCTGGGGTAGTTAGCACGATAACCTCCTTCTTGGTTGGCTAGGAAGTTTACTTCCTCATTGTACATCGCTTCAAAATGGGCTTTATCGGGGTTCACTCCACCAACACCCATAGCATAAACACTCTTAGTACCAACACCCGTGATATTTTTAGCCAAGATATTCAGCCGGGTCATCATCTTTGCCATGTTTTGGTCTCTCTCTTGATCCTTCTTGATCTGCTCTTTTGTCATTCTAAATTTGAGAGGAGAGAGTTGGTCCTCACGAGTGTACCATGCCCTGTTGATCTTGGTCATGCAATCAAGGAGTTGGGAAGCTACTTCATAGGGTTGTTGCATTATACCACCGGGAACAAAGTTGATCAACAACTCTTTTGTTCATCGAGTCGAGGCTCCTATAAAAGTATTGTAGCAGCAAGTTGTTGGGCAATCCATGAGTTGGGCATTGCAGCACCAACTTTTTAAACCTTAGCCATGTCTCATGGATTGTCTCACCCTACAAGCGCTTGAAGCTTTGGATACTATTCCTAAGTGACATCATCTTTGATGGAGGGAAAAATCACACTTGGAACACTGTGACCAGCCCCATCTAAGAAGTGATAGAATGTATTGGCAACTCAGCCAGCCACTTGCTTGCCTCGCCCATTAGAGAAAATGGGAAAAAATCAAATGGACCGATTCTTGCGATATGTTCTTAAATGAGAACGGTCCATAGACATCAACAAAATTTCTGATATGCTCATACGCATCCTCATGAGCCATTCCTCCAAACAAACCTTCTAATTCTAGGAGTTGAAGGATGGTGCTTGTGATGTGAAAAATAGTGTTTCCTTCAGCTGGAGGTAGACGAATGGCCCCAAGACCACCCATTTGGACTGGGTCATTGACATTGTTGAGGTTTCCGACATCATCTTGGTGGCCCACTTGGCTACTATTACTTCCGTTAACGCTCATCTCCTCTTGTGTTTTAACACAAGTAACACAAAACCAAAAGTAAAATAAGTAGATTCAACTATAACTAAAAAGAACACAATTCAACTTCACCCAAAGAATTTCAAACAACACCACTCTCCGGCAGCGGCGCCATTTTGATTTGACGTTTCAAGCACACCTCTTCCAATTCTAGGTATCAACGATCGTAAATCAGTATAAAACCCAACAAATGAGTTGGGGTCGAATCCCACAAGGAGCAGCACGTGTTTAAAATTCAATTAGGATGTGCAAACGTGGTAAAATCAGTCATAGGAATAGAAATTATCAAAAAAGACATGAACCAAATTAAAGGGATGACACGAATGTCATAAGGGGGTTTTAGTTTGCAATTATTAACTACAAAGCAGTCACAAACAATTCAAAATTACAATAAGGAGAAAGATTCTCGGGATGTGATCGATTATAGGAAAATTATGATATATGGGTGATTTAAACTACTAGTAAACAACTAAAAATCAGTGAGTAGGTTAGACTATAAGGGAGATAGCTTTCTCTCGAACAACTACCCCGAATCAGTTGATTTCTTTTGAACATCAACAAGCATAACAATGAAGAACTGCCCACACCTTAATTCATCCACTCTTTCTAGCTATATTTGTAGGATTGGGTTTAGGATTCACTCTCTCAAGCAAAACCCAGCTCAACCCAATACCTACAAATCTAAAACCTCTCTCTCGAGCAACCAAGAACACAAAGTTAGAACTATATTTGCAACTACAATCCATAACTTAAACCATAATTAATGATTAAACTCACTTCAAAATAGCATTTAAACTAGTAATTAACAATACCCATAAACTAATTCAACACATGATCACACCCCAAGAATTGGGGTTTTAGCCAAACATCACAAAAAGGTAAAAATAATTACCGAATCGATTAGCCATCATAGGAAAACTCATTGCAATCGTGGCCAGGAGGCCATGCGACCATGATGACCAGGTGCAATGACCCTCCGCAATCCCTAAGGCTTCCTCATGATCGTAATGAAGGAAGTAACCTCCACCAACAGCTATTGCATCAAAAAAAAGAACCAACTTTCAAAATCCTCAATACGATGCTCGGGATTCGTTCAGAACCTATGCATGCAAATGAGATACTCTACCCCACCAAATTCGGCATTCTAAACTCAACGGAGGTGTCGAAACTTCCAATTGAGGTTGTCTCGATGAAAACTAGGTCCCACACCCAAAATTCTATTTTAAGGCAAATTCTACAAGAGGTCTCGAGATGAGCTCAAAAGCCTTAGGATCCAAATCAAGGGTCCTTGTACACCAAACTCAATACTTTAAAGCTGACAAAACCGTCAGAATTGCATTCTAAGGCGGTCTTCCTAAATTTTTAACTGAAGTCAATTGTTTAAGTTTCAAAAGCTTTAAAATATAAAGAAACTTGCAAAGAATCTAAACGAATGATTAGGTCACCAAACTATCAGTCCCAAAAAGTCATAAATAAGTTGGGGTCATTATAGGAATGCCTTGAAAGATGAAAAAAGGCAATAACACAGAAATGGCATGCAGGGTCATTATAATTAATCAAATGATACTTTATCAACTTTATTTAAAAGTATGAATTAGAAGTTAAAATTTAGAAAACTTACCATCTCAATTAGAAAATTTTCCAACTCTCATTGCACCTCTGATGTGAAATGAGCCACGACCAATCACTACAAGAAATAGGACATTTAGTGGCATCAATTAGTGGCGACAATAGTAGTTGCCACAATAAATGTTTCTATTATAGCGACCTTCTAAGCTGCTACAAAAAATATATTTATAGTGGCAACTCTTTTTGGGTGGCCACTAAAGTTTGCAACAAAAAGCTGAAATTTTCTTTCCCGCCTGGAATAAATTTTGGCTCCAATCTATTTGTAGCGGGTCTCAATAAGTCGCCTCTATACTAAATTTTGTGGCGACTAGGTCGCCACAATACTGATTAAGAAAAATGAAATATATTTAAAAAGCAAAACTGAAGCGGCACTTTGTATGTTCTTATTTTCATCTCTCTGCGAAATCTTGCCTCTCTCTACACAAAATCACCAAAACCATAGACCTAAACTACAGAAAACTCATTTATGTATCCTGCACATAATTATGGTGTAACGCTATTACTCTAATCACCTATTCTATCAGGTACTAAATCATATGCTCTGCTCTAAAGTTCAGCCCTAAACTTTATTAAATCGCTAACTTCTTTACCTATTTGAAATTAGAGTGGTTGTTTCACTGATTTCACCTTTGTATTCTTTGATTTAACCTCTTATTTCTTAACCCATTTTAAAGCTATTACTTTAATCACCTATTCTATCAGGTACTAAATCATATGCTCTGCTCTAAAGTTCAGCCCTAAACTCTTTTAAATCGCTAACTTCTTTACCCATTTGAAATTAGAGTGGTTGTTTCATTGATTTCACCTTTGTATTCTTCGATTTAACCTCTTATTTCTTTACCCATTTTAAAATTTACAGGAATACTGAGAATTTGGCACAAGAAACTGTATAACATTCACCTTTGGCATCCAACAAAATTGAACGTGATGGATGTAGTTTTTGTGCATTTTAATTTGATAAATCTTGTTTGAAAATATTAGGCCCAGTGTGGAGCTTGAAAAATGCTCATTCTTTGATTCTTAACTTTTTGTTAAGTGCTGAAATTTTTTGTCTAATTTTATGTTTTGTGCTCTTCATCTTCATAAAATTGCTGCTATCTAAAGAATAACATATTCTCATTTTATGTTGTATATAATATCAATTGTGGAATGAACTATTAACCTCAGCTCGAAGTGAAATTCTTATGGAATACTGAGATTATAGAATCCCATTAGTAGTCTTTGTGAATCAAAAGATGGTATCTATAAAATATGTTATATTTGTTAAACGGTGAGGGCATATATTCTCTATTTTGTTGATAAGGAATATATAAGTTCTAGATCTCAAAGTTGAAGGGTATTTTCCCTTTTACATGTAGCATTATTACAGTGGCAAATTCAAATGTGTTGTTGATAGGTTTGGTAGAACCTAGAGTTTCAAAATCGAATTACATTGATTCCACAAATCGCAAAGAAGTAAGCAACGAGGAAGTAAAGTTGTCTAGAAATCTTTGTTTCCCTAGTCCACCTTGTAATTGTAATACTCAACATCTCACTACTTTGGTTCAGAAGGTAATCATTG
The DNA here is from genome assembly GCA_029582725.1 of Solanum chiquidenum. Lineage (NCBI taxonomy): Eukaryota > Viridiplantae > Streptophyta > Magnoliopsida > Solanales > Solanaceae > Solanum > Solanum chiquidenum. The sequence goes on along the minus strand of JAJOOS010003646.1, from coordinate 6,536 downwards.
GTTCCTAAATTTCTTTATTTCCACAATCATTAGACTTTTCATTTCCATTACTTCATCCATAATTACTTGAATGATACATTACACAACTCCACTCTTGTGCTTAGAACCCCACTATGTTTATATTCTCAATCCTCATTGCACAAATAAGAACAAAGGGGAATACATAGCGGTACTGGTAAGAATTGTAGTGATATCTAAAACTGCAAAAAAAAATCATATTCACAAGGGCAAGGTACAGTGATCGTCAACCTCAAACTACAAAATAGATTTCTTTTTGAGGCTTAACGACTTTGTTTTTACATACAGTTAAGCTACAACTAAGAAACTAGCAGTACTTATTTGATGTATTGTCAGGCCCAATCAGTGTCAACCAGCCCAGGTATGAGATCAATGCCTCAAGAAAAGCACATGTACGTGTTCGTGTTCTCCAAGTTGTCTCTAGTTATAAGATCTTCGATCCTTAGTTCACATCCCTTTTGAAGAAGAATCATTAAATTCTTTCGGTGAATCTTTAGTTATGGGACTTTGGTAGGTTAGACAACAACACTTGTGATAGAGACTTAACTAGAGCTATGTATTATTATTGAGTCACTGATTAAATTAGAAGCATACCTGATTATCCTAAGTTTTAGAGAAGTTAAAAAACTCACAACTTTTAACTCCAATAATTCGAAAAATGGATCATAAGTAGCAATTCAACTTACACATACATCAATAGTAACCATCAATGACCTAATGATTGAGACATTCAGTTAACAATTTTATGTGATTATGTAGAAAATGATAGGAATGGGACGAGGTCGAAGTGGAAAGGGTCGTGGACGAGGAAATATCAAAGGCAGGGCTAACAACCCATCATTAATGCCTACGCTTAATCAATCTTGACAGCCATATTCACGCCCGATCACAATTCGTGAACCTGGTCAGAGGACCTCTGTAGATACACAATTATCAATGAATGTGGAAGACAGTATGCATCCCTCTTCAATGAATGTAAACAATAGTGGAGGTTAGTTTTCTTGTGTCTCTTTACTTCATCTCTTTATCTATTTTTCTTCTTTGTATATTTGAAATATCATAAATATATATTTTTTTCTTATGCAGCTTTAGTTTTGTAATATTAGGATGTGTCCTTATATTATGTGGTTATTAGATTTTCGAACTCGACTTCATCTGTATAAACTTACTTTGCTCGAAAACCTGCAATTCATTTACGATAGGTGAGTATTTTTCTCCAAAGTCAGTAGTAATCCTCAAGAAAATGTGGAGTTAAATAAATCTTATAAACCATCAGTGTACTGGTTGTTTTTGTCATGTTGTTTGTGGCTGATAATGCACTTTAGTGTAGTTGTTTGTATGTTGATTTAGTTTTCTGAGAAACTTTATGATGTCTTAAACTACTGATGTAATTTTTGGCTACTTTTTTTAATCTTTTGGAGAAACGAGCTGACAGTTGAAGGGAGAAAGATATGTATTCATGTCCTTTTACTAATGTACTCTCAACCTCTTTTCAACTTTAATATTTCTTAAAGTTATTTTTTCCCATCACAGCTTCTTGCAGCATTACAAAAAAGAGGGGTAGGGGATCGTATAAATCTATGAAGGTGGATATGAAGACCAAGTATGGGGGTAAAATTATAGTTGACATTCCTGATGATATTGATAGAGTTGTAGGTGAAGGGGCTAGGGATAGTGTCAATTATTGTGGATTGGTAGTGAGAATCACTGTCTCATTTTTAGATGGTGACTGGCCAACCATTTTTGCCAAACATAGACAAACAATGTGGTTAAAGGTGAAGGTATTAAGTTAACTTAAATGTTATATTGACTTTGAAATCACATCTTTATTAATGTTGAGACAAAATATACAATTTTACATGTGAGTTTAGGACAAATTTGAAGTTGGTAGAGGCGGGGAAGAAAGTGTGTTGCAAGCTTTTGCAATTAGCACAAAACAAAGGATCTTTAGAGCATGGAAGACTCGATTACACAAGGAATACCTACTCTATAACACTGATGAGGAAAGTCTGTCCATTCGTCCAGAAAGTGTTTCACCCGTGGATTGGGAATATCTAGTTTCATATTTTGGAAGTACAAAATTTAAGGTAACTTGATAAAATAATGTCTGATGAATTACTAATTAAACATTATCTCTTATTCTATTATATTCATTGCAGTCTGTAAGTGCAAAAAATATATCAAACAGGGAAAAACAAACAACTAAGCATTCGTGTGGCTCTAAATCCTTTGCAGAAGTTGAAGAATCCACGGTAAAATTCTGTTAACCCTATTTTCATTGTCATAATGTTTAAGTAATGCTAGTTTTTAAATATAATTTCACTACAGAAAGATCCCCAAACTGGAAAAAAGGCGACAACGGATATAGTTTGGGAGCTCCAACACACACGTAAGAATGATAAAGGAGAATTGTTATGATTGGATCCACAATCATAAGAAGTTCATGTAATATTCAGTCATCATTACCTTTATTATATTTATATATGTTATCTATTATTGTAAATAGTTACACATAATCGTTGGGCCGTATTAAAGCTCTTGTTACTGATCAACAACAACTCGAAGAAAATGTGAATCCAATGACTGGAGATGAGATTTTAGCCACTGTACTTGGAGAGAGAACAGGCCACGTTCGCAGAAAAGGCTATGGAAAGAGGCCTCCTAGAAAGAACCACATGCAACAAGCAGATGTAGAAGCTAGTGTGTCTTCTGCTATGAAAAATGTTCGGCAAGAGATGCAAGCTGAGATGGATCATAAATTACAAGAAGAACGAGAAAAAAATCGTGAAGAAATGGATAGAATATTCCAAGAGCAGATGAGAGAAGAAGTGGACAAAAGAATAAAAGAACAAATGGCTGATATAATGTCTAGAATGCAACAGGTGATGAATTATTATCTTTATACATTTTTTTTTATTTTTTATCTACACTTTTTGACTCCATTGAGGAGGTGGAAATGAGAGTGATTTATTTCTTCATATCAATAACTCTTACAAATGGTGGTCTGACTTCTTAAAATGTCTTATGTTTCATAACTTCTTCATACTAATAACTATGAAAAGGATTTTTTGAGAATTCCTATAGGAGCTCATTACATGTTAAGTCGTTAGTTGCATAAGAATGTGTTGATAACAACTCAAAACAGAAATCACACACAAAGAAAGACACGAGAAAAGAATAGGATATAAATAGCTTGATTTCTAACCACAACATCTTAGACAATCAGTATTTAAGAGAAACCAGCTGACAAATTCATTTTCCTGAACCTCTTTTTTTTTATGTTGTACAAATTTATGATTAAATTGATTCTCTGCCTTTGCATATTATTGGACTACTGAATATTGATAGATGAAATCTTAATCTTTTCTGCTCAAGAAAAGAAGATCAAAATTGATAGTTTATGATTTACCTTAGGCCTATCTCATTAGATTTACTTGACACCTTCTTTTGCAACCAATTTTTTTTTTAGCAGTAACTATTTTTGTAATTACTTCTTGTTTAATTCTCAATTATAATATAGGGCTGGACCTAGTTTATTTTTTGGTAGCAGTAACTAGTGGAGCTATGTTTTAATAAACATTCCAACAAAATGTAATTATATGAACACTTCATGACTTTGAGTAACAACTAATGATCAGATAGGTTTGGTTTTGACTTTTGGAGATATTATTTTTCATGAATCTGATGTTGGTTTGCTATTAAATAATTAAAAAAGATGAGGGAAGCTTTACATTATTATTTTCTTATTTTAATATAAATCAGAAGTATGTTATTGAATTAATTCTTTTTTAATTTTAGGGACAAGCTGCTTAGCAGGAGAATGATTGTGAAGGACTCTAAAGTTATTTTGTGATACTCTTAAAACTTATTTTGTGATTCTCTTAGAAGTTACTTTGTGATTCTCTTTTTGTGTATTTAAAATGATAAAATATTATGATGAGACTTATATACAATGGTCCTCATGAATTATGTAGTGATGTCTACTTTATTTTATGACTTTTATTAATGAAAAGTTCATAACTTTTGAGATATGATTGAACTAGTGTGGTTGATCAACTATGACAAAAGTTAGTATTGTGGTACAATTAGTTATTGGGTAACTATTATGAAAATATTTTTGATTAAAAAAAAAATAGAAGTTGAGATTAGTGGAGACAATAGTTGCCACAATAACTATGTATGCATAATACATGTACATATTAGTGACAATGTATTGTCGCCACTAAAGAATTTATTTGTGGCGACAAGAACTGCGACCATAAAATCTAACTTTTGTGGCGATGACGTACGACACTAATACATGTTGGTAGCGATAATGGTCGCCACCAAAAAAATTGTTTTTGTGGTGACACTTTTTTTGGTGAGATTTTGGGTGTTTTCATGGCGACTTTAATATCTTTTGTGGCGATTTTTGTCGCAGCAACAAGTTATTTGTTGCACGATATCGCAGCGACCTTTCATAGTCGTGACTAAAGGGTATCAGCCACTGAGTTTTTCTTTACGACCTTTGAGTCGCAGCAAAACGTCATTTCGTGGCGACTTTTAAAGCATTTGTGGCGACCTTAGTCGCCACTAAATATCTTATTTGTTGTAGTGAATATTGTTTCTAGATATTTTTGATTGTTCACACAAAGCATTGAATTAATATATGTCCCAATACCGACACAGCTCCTCAATGATAGTTGGCAAAAGCTAAGTTCCAGATGCCTTTGTATCTCGAACTTTCTTTAGCTAGCTAGAAAGTCTCATGTTGGCCTTCCTCTCAAAAGTGGTCATAATTATCATATTGTACTTCATCTTTCAAGTACACATAATCTTGAAAAAAATTAGTAGCATTAGATAATTAATAAATTAAAGTACACTAAAATATTAAACTTAACAAAAAATATATAACTAATTATATATATCTATCTTAAATTCACTAAACATCGTATGGTGTATCCTCTTTTGAATCTCATGCCAAGGCTGATATGGTAATGTGTAAAGCCTCCTAACACTACTAAAAAAACACCAAAAAGCGACAGACAAAGAAGCGACGGACGGCGTGGTTCCATAAAGCGACGCCAATTGCCACACCGTCCGTCGCTTTTAAATAAAAACATTATTTTTAAAATTATTTTACAAAAAGCGACGGACGGCATCTCTTAGTCCATCGCTTTTTTCGCGGTTTTTTGCGCCAAATAAATATATAATCAATAATTAATTATTTTATATAAGTAGCGACGCAGTCCGTCGCTTTATATTAAAAATAATTATTTATAAATTAAAAAAAAACACGTCGGCTGTCGCTTTTTATTAATTTTAATTATTTAATAATTTTTTAAATAAGCGACGGACGACATCTTTATGTTCGTCGCTTCTTGGTCAAAATATCTGGTCAAATATTTTAATATATGTCCCAATACCGACACAGCTCCTCAATGATAGTTGGCAAAAGCTAAGTTCCAAATGCCTTTGTATCTCGAACTTTCTTTAGCTAGCTAGAAAGTCTCGTCGCTTTTTAAACACGTCGGCTCTCTTCCTTCTCTCTTCTTTCTCTCTTCCTTCTCTCTAAATTCTCTCTAAAATCTCCCAAGTCGCCGACGCTGCTTCCGCCGACGACGCTGCTTCCGCCGACGACGACACCGCTGCTGCTGCCGCCGCCCTCCCTCTCCATTGTCTCTTTCTCCTTTAATTTAAGGTTAGGATTTCATCAAATTAGTTTTTAATTTTTTCAATTTATGATAAATTGTTTGATTTTGTTAATTAGTTATTGAGTTTGTGTTTTATTGAATGATTGATTGTGTTTGTTAGCAAATGAATTAGGGTTTTTTAAAAAAAAATTAAGTACTAGTTTGAATATGAAATTCTTTAATTTGATTGTGAATTGGGAATTTTGTAAATTTGATGATTGTTAGTTAGTAAATTGTTAATTTGAAGTTAGAAGTTAGTATTGATGAAGTTTGAATATCATGAATATATATGTTGAATGTTTGAATGTCATGAATGAATATATGAGGGTTTAATTTTAGAACTTTCATATGAACTTGAACTTGAATATAACCAATTCATGGATTAGAAGTTTATATATAATTAAGTTTAGAAATTAGATATGAATTAACTTTAATTTAGAACTTGAACTAACTGAACTTAGAACTTGAAGGTTATATATAACTAATTGAATTTGTAATTTTAAGACTAGTTTTCATTTACAATTTAGGACTAGTTTGAATTATATTTGAGATTTAAGGACTACTAATAGTTTGAATTTGAGATTTTAGCACTAGTTTGATTTTTGAATTGTAGGAGTACTTTGAATTTGTGATTTTAAGACTAGTTTGAATTATATTTGAGATTTTAGAACTTAAACTAATAGTTTGAATTTGGGATTTTAGCACTAGCTAGTTTGATTTTTGAATTCTAGGAGTACTTTGAATTTGTGATTTTAAGACTAGTTTGAATTTGGAATTTAGGACTAGTTTGAATTATATTTGAGATTTTAGGACTACTAATAGTTTGAATTTGGGAATTTAGCACTA